>JAPFFP010000089.1:2044265-2060227 GCA_026153255.1 Solanum medicagineum
TAGTGAAAGTAAACTCAAGTTTGTAAATCTCATGTTCAATCAAAGTTGCTTAGGAGTTTCTCTTAACCGACATACCTTCCACCACCATAAGTTAGGTGATGTACAACTAATCGACATCGTTGCCACGCCCGTCCTATATGTGCCACGGCATAGGATGATCAACTCTCTCTTGGATCCAAGGTAAATGTCCACTTGCGGGACAAGTCAACAGAATAATGTTATATGACTATCCTACGCTGGCAACGTATTCTGTGGGTTAAACTAAAAGTATACTCGCTCCCAAGACTTACACATGTTCAAATCATCATGTAGCTCAATCCTCAATACTCAATCAATCAACTCATCATCAACCTCATAGAGTTATCTCAATTCGTCTCTAAGATTTATTAATTCATTCAATCACATACAAGTACCCAAATATAGTCAACTCAATAATCATGTAACTTATCATGCTCGACTCAATTTAAATGGTCATTTGGACTCTTTTAACCTTACTAATCATGTTATGTAAACAAGTTTATAATATAACATGTTTTCATGTTCAACGACTCAAGTATTCTCAATTCGTCATATTAAACTCAACTTAACTTCATATAAACTCTTTTCACATAGAACATAAATCTCAAGATATAATATAAATTCAAGTAGTAAAATCCTCATACAATAATAAGAGAATAAATAAAATTTCCTCATCAACAACTTCTCTTAAATCTCTAACTCAAGTAAATAAAGTGACATGTAGGATCTTTCGATTTAACTTTGATGCATCAAGATAAATTCATCACTTATCATAAATAATATTTTCATAATAAAGTACTTAAAAGTACACAATAATAGACTCATTTATATAAAATATCTTATTATAAAAGATTTAGAAAATAAGAGCAACTTACAAAAATTGCCGAAGTTCTACATAATAAAACACCTCCCTACAGCTAATAAAACTCTCAAACTTATCAATAACTCTATTATTTTTCTCTTTATTTCTTCTGTCTCTTCATATATTTCATTCTTTGTATCCCTCGAAATCAGCAAACCTGCTCCTTATATAGGCATTGTTACGCCTGCTCCAAATGGAGCAAAAGAATAAAAAAAAAGTTCAGTGATATTACCACTTGAGCACATTAATGGAAACAAAAGACAGTGGCCACTTAGGAAAGTGAAAAAAAAAAACAAAGCAGTGGCAAAACCACTCAAAAAAATCGATAATACACAGAAGTGGTATAATCCACTTAAGAAAAGAAATCTTATAATATAAAAAATGTCCCAACAAGTCCCCGCTCATTTTTAAAAAATCCTCCTTACACTATTCCAACTCAGGCAAACAAAATTTTGGTGTCGTTATATTATCTCCCCCTTGGGATCATTCATCCTCGAATGAAGAGAATACAGGTTAAGGTATGAATCCTCTCATGGAGTCTAACAATTAATTACCCCTCGACTGACTCATTTAAACCAATCAAATAAGGAATGCAACAATTATAATAATCACATCACATTAACAAGTCATACTAATCCTCACTCGAACTCTAGAACTCTTTCATATCTATGAATGAAAGAAAAACTCAATGAATAGGAATATAGAAGGAATTATTACCGTCAATTCTCTCGTCATTCGTAGACTGGAATAAGTAGGGGTATCTGGCCTTCATGTCCTCCTCCGCCTCCCAAGTAGCTTCTTCTATGAATTGATTCCTCTACAATACCTTAACAGAAGCAATCTCTTTGTTTCTCAACCTTCGAACCTGGTGATCAAGGATTTTGACAAGAATCTCCTCATAACTCAGACTATCTTTTACCTCAATGCTCTTGACAGGTACTACCAATCGTGGATCTTCCAAACATTTCTTAAGCATAGAAATGTGGAAAATCGGTGGATAGCCGCTAATTCTGAAGGTAGCTCCAACTCCTACCCAACTTTGCCCACTCTCTTTATGACTCGGTAAGGACCAATGCATCTTGGACATAGCTTTCCTTTCTTCCCAAACCTCATCACTCCCTTCATGGGCGACACTTTCAAATATACCCAATCATTAATCTCAAATTCTAAGTCTCTTCTTCAGACATCCGTATAAGATTTCTGTCGACTCTGTGCAGTCCTCAACCTTTCAAGAATAGTCTTCACTTTCTCTACCTCTTGGTGAACCAAGTATATTCCAATCAACTCTACTTCTCCTACCTCAAACCATCCAATCGGCGATCTACACCTCCTTGTATAGAGTGTCTCATACGCGGCCATTTGAATACTCGAATGAAAGCTGCTGTTGTAAGCAAACTCTATTAAAGGAAAATGGTCATCCCAATTACCTTTAAAATCAATGGTGCATGCTCTCAACATATCCTCCAACATTTGAATAGTACGCTCCGCCTAGCCGTCTGTCTGAGGGTGGAAGGTTGTACTTAGATTCACCCTAGTACCCAATCCCTTCTAGAAAGACCTCCAAAAGTGAGAGGTGAACTGAGCTCCTCTGTCTGACATGATAGACAGCGAAACTCCATGCAACCTCACAATCTCACGAATATACAACTTGGCATATTCCTCCGCAGTTTTAGTTGTCTTGACTGCCAAGAAGTAAGCATACTTAGTCATTCTATCTACTATTACCCAAATCGATTCATGTTGCTTTCAAGACTTTGTAACCCAGTATGAAGTCCATATTGATCATTTCCCACTTCCATTCCAGAATCTCAATGTTCTGAACCAAACCACTTGGTCTCTGATGCTTAACCTTGGCTTGCTGACAATTGGGACACTTCGCAACAAATTCTGCAATGTCCCTTTTCATCCCATTCCACTAATAGACTTCTGTCAAGTCATGATACATCTTGGTGGTGCCAGGATGAATGGAATACCAGGAGCTATGTGCTTCCGCCATGATTCTCTCTCGAACATCGTCAAAGTTAGGAACACACATCCTGCCTTGATACCTCAATACCCTATCTCCCCCTTTGGCGCAAGCCATAACCTTCTGCTTATGTACATCATCCTTCAACTGCAATAGAACAGGATCTTGGTCTTGCTTTTCCTTCACCTCTGACACTAAGGATGAAGTAGACCCATTCTGGACATTAAACCCTCCCTCATTATTCTCTTCAAGTTGTACTCCCAATCTAGCCAGTCTATGCACCTCTTTGACCAACTCTTACCTTTCTTCCTCCACATGGGCAGTGTTCCCCATTGGCATCCTACTAAGAGCATTGACAACCATATTAGCCTTACCTAGATGGTAAGAATGCTCATGTCGTAGTCCTTGAGCAACTCAAGCCATCTTCTTTGCCTCAAGTTAAGCTCTTTCTGGGTAAAAACATATTGTAGGCTTTTGTGGTCTGTGAACACATCAACATGTACTCCATACAAGTAGTGGCACCAGATCTTGAGAGAGAACACTACTGCTGCCAACTCTAAGTTATGAGCGGGCTAGTTCTTCTCATGCACTTTGAGTTGTCTAGAAGCATAGGCAACAACCTTCCCTTTTTTTAATCAACACATATCCCAATCCCACTCTTGATGCATCGCAGTAGATGACTAACCCATCAGTCCGATCGAGAAAGGTCAACACCGGTGTAGTAGTCAACCTCGTCTTTAACTCTTGGAAACTTTTCTCACACTCGTCAGACCATTGAAACTTGACCTTCTTCTAAGTTAGTCTAGTCAATGATGCGGCTATGGAAGAAAATCCCTCAATGAACCTTCGATAGTAACCAGCCAACCCCCGAAAACTTCTTATCTCAGTCGGTGAGGTTGGTCTTGGCCAATTCTTAATCGCCTCAATCTTTTGCGTATCCACCTGAATTTCATCCCCAGACTCCACATGACCTAAGAAGGCCACGGATTTGACCCAAAATTCACATTAGAAAAGTTTGCATACAACTCATGATCTCGGAGCGTTTGCAAAGAAATTCTGAGGTTATTTGTACGCTCCTCTTTATTTCTAAAATACACCAAAATATCTTCAATGAACACAGTCACAAACATGTTAAGATACTGCCTGAGTACTCTATTCATTAAGTCCATAAAAGCTGCAGGTGCATTTGTCAACCTAAACGACATCACCAAAAATGCAAAATGACCATATCGGGTTTAAAAACCTGTTTTCGGGATGTTACATTCTCTCACTTTCAACTGGTGATTGCCTGATATGAGGTCTATCTTAGAGAAAATAGTGGCACATGAAGTTCATCAAACAAGTCATTGATTCTCGGAAGGGGATACTTATTCTTAATTGTCACCTTGTTCAGCTGACGATAGTCGATACACATCCTCAAGGAATCATCTTTCTTTCATACAAACAACACCAGAGCGCCCAAGGAGAGCCACTTGACCTTATGAATCATTTTTCCAACAAGTCCTTCAGATGTTCCTTTAACTCCTTTAACTCTTTGGGGGCCATCTATATGGCAGAATGGAAATCGTCTTGGTGTCAGGAAGAACATCAATCCCAAAGTCGATTTCCCTATTAGGAGGGATTTCAGGCAAATCCTCAGGAAACATATCAGGAAACTCATTTACAAGTGGGGCTGACTCAAAAGAAAGGGGCTCAATATCATCCCTTTTAACTCGCATGAGGTGATAGATACATCCCTTAGAAATCAATCTTTGGGCCTTGAGGTAAGAAATAAATCTACCCTTTTGCACAATCGAATCTCCCTTCCACTCAATAACAGGATCTTTAGGAAATTGGAACTTAACTATTCGAGTTTGACAATCAACCAACGCATAGCAGCATGAAGCTAATCCATACCAAGGATTATATCGATATCAACCATCTAAAACTCAATAAAATCAATAAAAGTATCCCTATGATGAATAGATACCTCACAGTTTCTATAGATTCTCTCGGCTCAAATAAACTCACCAACAGGAGTAGAAACAGAAAATGGTTCAAGCAAGTGCTCAAGGAGAATCTCAAATCTACTTGCCACATAAGGAGATACAAATGACAAAGTAGCACCAGGATCCATCAAAACATAACAATCAAGAGTAAAGACTCCAATCATACCTATCACAACATCCGGTGCATCCTCTTGGTCCTGTCGATTCCCCATTGCATATAGACAGTTTGTCCCTCCACCTGGTACTAGTGCAGTACCTCTTTGGTTACCCTTTGCTGGTGGTGTTGTGGTAGCGGATTAGGCCTTATTGGTCCACGTCGGACACTCCCTCTGAAAATGACCCGGCTGGCCAGACTTATAACCATCATTCCCTCCATCTCTACATTCTCCCAGATGCATTCCACATTTCCCACAAGGTGGCCTCCCTTTAGAGCCAAGAGTCACGCTGGCTTGCAAACCCTGTGCCCTAAAATTTGGCTGGCCTTGGGACTTTTGATCGTGCCTGTGGCTCAGAGCCGGTGCACTAGCTAAAAACGGTGCATAGTTGGAGGACCTCTTTTGGAGGTAGGACTTATCCCCCTTGCCCTGCTTGTGCTGACTGGACTCAAGCCCCACTGACCTGGCCTTCTTTCTCAGATGCTCCTCTCTATCCTTTTTCTTGTCCTCCTTAGTTTCCTGAGCATAAACCATTAACCTCGAAATATCCATATTCAGAATTAACAATGTCGCCTTACATTCTCTCTTCACATTCTTAACTAACCCAGATATGAACTTCCTCGTTCTTGCTCTTGTATTTGGAACCATCTCCGCAGCGTACCTTGACAGCTGGATGAATTTCAAGCCATACACCTTCATCGTCATCCCCTCTTATTTCAGATTCATGAACTCCTCAACCTTCACCTCTCTCAACTCTTGAGGAAAGAAGTGATCGAGGAAAGCAGTCTCAAATTCCTTCCACTCAGCAGGCTCGACATCCTCTCCCCGACTATCATGCCACTGATTATACCAGGCGTTCTCCACATCTTTAAGCTTATAAGAGGCAAGCTCAACTCCCTCAACCTCAGTTACATGCATAGCCCTCAACACCTTGCACATCTCGTCAATGAAATTTTGTGGGTCCTCCTCAACTTTTGACCCCATGTATACTGACGGGTTCATCCTCAAGAAGTCTCTAAGCCTGATTGCAGCTGTGGGCTCTTGGGAACTACAATTAGGAGCAGGTGAGCCTCGGCTTCAACCCTGAACGGCTACCAAATAAGTAAGCATAGTGATAGCTTCCCTAAAATCAGTCTCTGTGGTTGGAGTAGGTGGAGCAATAGGCATCCATGGAACCCTTGGGGTCCTAGTAGGTCGACCTTGTCCTCTTGTCATAGGGTTCTCAGCATTGCTAGCTGAAATAATTTTTTGGGTAACTGCACATCTTGGAGCCATGATCTACAATCCCATAACGCACAAGTCAGAATAGAAATTTCTAGAGTTTTCAACTCTATCGCACGAACTCAAATCAAAAGAAAGGATAACAATTTCTGATGTCCTATAGTTTCCTGTTTATGAAGTGTGGTTCACAAAACACACATAAACAAGACTCTACTAGACACAGCTTCATAGACTCCCTAGGACTCTTGAACTCTGTGCTCTTGATACCAAGTTTGTCACGCCCCAGGAGGGTACCCTTGGCATGGCTGGCACGCGAAGACTATTGCTAGCCTCCGAGCAAACCGCTTGGCCTCATTGTCATATTGTACCCAACAGCGGAAGGAATAACTCAAATAGATACAATGATATTAATGAAAACTCAATCACAGTTTCAAAAGAACAAGGTTTGAAATTTTATAACACTTTTTAAGATATAACTCCCTCAACGTCTATGAAGCTTCTAATCAACAATTCAGACGGTGCCATGACATGCCATAGACACCTCAAATGAAAATAGTACTCAATAAAAGACAGAAGTTAAAAAGGGCTTCTTCGGAATGTAAGGAGAGCTCACCAACTCTGAGGAATACGATCCGGATCTCAGTGGTGCGCGGGCTGAAGTCCTTTATCTCCGGTATCTGCATCATGAAATGATGCAGCACCAAAGGCGTCAGTACGTGGAATGTACGGTAAGTCCAGTGGCTCAAATATAATAATGATAATAATAATGATAACTCAAAAATACTCACCTCAACTGCTCAACTCACGCTCAACCCAGTATATACTAGTTTAGAACATTCCATACATTCCAACAATATATATATATATATATATATATATATATATATATATATATATATATATATATATATATATTGTGTGTGTGTGTGTGCGCGCGTGCGCATAGTGAAAGTAAAACTCAAGTTTGTAAATCTCATGTTCAATCAAAGTTGCTTAGGAGTTTCTCTTAACCAACATACCTCCCACCACCATAAGTTAGATGATGCACAACGAATCGGCATCGTTGCCATGCCCGTCCTATATGTTCCACGGCATAGGACGATCAACTCTCTCTTGGATCCAGGGTAAATGTCCACTTGCGGGACAAGTCACCAGAACAATACTGTATGACTATCCTATGCTGGCAACGTATTTCTTTGGGTTAAAGTAAAAGTATACTCACTCCCTGCTCACTGCTCGATACTCCTCTCAAGACTTACACATGTTCAAATCATCATGTAACTCAATCTTCAATACTCACTCAATCAACTCATTCTCAACCTCATAGAGTTATCTCAATTCGTCTCTAAGATTTATCAAATCATTCAATCACATATATTCAAATACAGTCAACTCAATAATCATGTAACTTATCATGCTCGACTAAATTCAAAGGATCATTTGGACTCTTTTAACCTTACTCATCATGTTATGTAAACAAGTTTATAATGTAACATGTTTCATGTTCAACGACTCAAGTATTCTCAATTCTTCGTATTGACCTCAACTTAACTCCATATGAACTCTTTTCACATAGAACATAAATCTCAAGATATAACATAAATTCAAGTAGTAAAATCTTCATATAATAGCAAGAGAATAAATAAAATTTCCTCATCAACAACTTATCTTAAATCTCTAACTCAAGTAAATAAAGTGACATGTAGGGTCTTTCAATTTAACTTTGATGCATCAAGATAAATTCATTACTCATCACAAATAATATTCTCATAATAAAGTACTTGGAAATACATGATAATAAACTCATTTATATAGAATATCATATTATAAAAGATTTAGAAAATAGGAGCAACTTACAAAAATTGCTGAAGCTCTACACAATAAAACACCTCCCTACAACTAATACAACTCTCAAACTTATCAATCACTCTATTATTTGTCTCTTGATTTCTTCTATTTCTTCACATATTTCATTCTTTGTATCCCTCGAAATCAGCAAACTTGCTCCCTGTATAGGTGTTGTTACGCCTGCTCCAAATGGAGCAAAAGAATAAAAATAAAAAAAATCAGTGGTATTACCACTTAGGCACATTAATGGAAACAAAAGACAGTGGCCACATAGGAAAGTAAAAAAAAACAAAGCAGTGGCAAAAGCACTCAAAAAAATCGATAATACATGAAAGTGGTATAATCCACTTAAGAAAAAAATCTTATAATATAAAAAATGTCCCAATAATTCCTCACTCATTTTGAAAAAATCCTCCTTACACTATTCCAACTCAAGTAGACAAAATGTTGGGGTCGTTATAAGATTAAGACCCCAAGGAGCTAATACCACTATTCAACCAGCAAAATTAGGGTTCATCTTATCTTATGTTTGTCAGGTACATCTCCTCCTGCTTGCTTCTTACATATAATGTTGCCTCAACTTTCCTCGTTAATGCCTAGTGTATGATTTATTTTTCATCCTTTTCATTTTAACGTTTGGAATTTGCTCTGTATCTAAAACCAATAATGCTCAAGCTTGCTTTGGAACTTGTTGAATTGATTTAAAATAATGCTTTTTGTTCCTACAAAAAAACTGGGTAAGCAAAATAATCAGCCACTTTATTTTCTTCCCTCTAGATGTGTTGAATTGTTATTCCTTTGTGTCTTCTCAGTTCATTAATCTTGTTAATCTTCAAGCTGATGCTCCAAGGAGCCTTCCAAATTCCCTAAACACAATTAAAATCCATTAGAGAGTATTTTTCTAATGTGACTAGCATCCAATTCTCATTGACACGTCATTTTAAACCTTCCTCCAAAGCCTATATTTCAGCCTCTAGACTGGATTTTACACCTATCTCATATGATGCTACATAAACAAAATCTCCCTTCTAGTTCCTTATACAAAAACCACCAGCACTAGGACCTGGATTACCTTTAGAGGCTCTATCATAATTACATAGCAGCCCTCTCTAGGTAAAGTCTAGTAAACTATTTTTGGGATAGTAATAGGCTTTTACCCTTCCAAAAATTGCACTGAATCAGTCCATTCCTTCGAAGTATTCTTGAACCAAGAATATTTGAATCTTGCTAATTTGTGAACACTTCTACTAACTTCCACCACCATACCCTGTAGTATACTGCAAGTATCCCCATGCTTTTAATTCTATTTCCTCCTTTTCCAAACAAAATTACCCATAGTATAAGACAAGGAACAACATTAAACAAAGGTTTAAGCTTGTTAAAACATTCAGCATTCTACCAATTATAAATTATCTCCTTTAAGGAATTACAGGAGTCATGTATCGCTGCTCCCTTTGAAAATATGTCCCATAACTAATTGCTACAGGACATACAAGAAACAGATGATGTAAAGTTTCTTCAACCATTTGATTTAGCTTTGATTAGGAGATTAAAGTGGGTTAAAACAATTTTAGTCAAACTATATTTAATCAAATTCATATTTACTCATATTTTGTATGGATGGATTATAATCCAATTCATTTTAACTCAATCCATCCAAATCTAATTTAGTCCAGTCATTTGCCACCTTGTGTCTACTATACTCTCACTTTTATTGAAAAATTATGTCACGTAATACAAAATGTAGAAAAATAATTCTATCGTGGCAATGTTAAATAAATTATCACCATACAAATTAATTATACACGATCGTGACATTCGACATCTTCTTCTTTGCCTTCTCAAATGTGGCATCGATATCCCTGGCTTGGAAGGGCAGAATTTAGGATTCTAAAAATCAATTAAAAATATAAAAAGATGTATCAACTACCAAATTCATTGTATGTGCCATGAGTATTAAAATTTTATGGTCAAACACATGTAGAAGCATTTTATAGACAAATATTTGGTCTAGTCAGCATCTAGATACGTTACAGTAACTACTGGACGTACGTATATTTCCATGATTCCAAACAAATCCTCTTTTCTACTTTTTGACCCCTCGCACATTGTAAATCTTGCTTGCATTGTTCTTTTATTTTTGGCCTGAAAAGTAGAAAAGAGAATTTGTTTGAAATCATGAAAATATACATATCGCCATTGCAGATTGATCAAATAACTAGACTTCTTGTTTTCTTTTGTGACTAGAGTTTAAAGAGAGAACATTCGGATTTTGGGGTTGGGCTTCCAAGTATATTTTTCTACTTAATTTGTCCATGTTATTTGAGTGCTCATAAAATGTCATTTTAGTAATGATTGAAGAAGTGCATTTTATTTTATTTGACCATTATATTAAAACAGTTAAAGAGTCAAAAGCACATCTAAACAAATGCTACATATAAAAATAGTATTTTTAAAATTGTAAAACACATAATTGATCGAATAAAGTAAAATTCAAGGTGGAAATGAGGAGAAAAATAAAAAATTATTCTTGTCGTTTCAATAAAAATTAAATTGATATTTTATTATTTATATAAAAATACGATCAATGACCATTCTTGACTATATGATAAGACTAATCCTTGGCTTAAATTCCAAAAAGATGAAATGCAATCATATTTGATATAGAAGATTATTCAACCATAAATCCTCATATGTTTTGATAATTAAAATATCTCCCCTAAGAAGTATCATCAGATTCCATAAGAACCCACCATCTATGACCAAAGAAACTCTTTTACCTTGTCATTAAAGAGACGAGAGCAGATGATGGGAAAATTTTGATTAATGTTATTGACCATACGTTGCTATATAAAGAATGTACAAGAAGATAATGACTATTAACAAAGCCTAAATACAAGGAAAGAGTTACAACAAATTCCTAAAATTAGGAACTAGGAAAATTGAATTTTATAGTACTAAGGAGTCTTCTAATCATCTGTTATTACGCCCCTGCAAGTTGGTGGTGTCAACAACACCCAACTTGGAAAAATACTTGACAAAAGAAACTCGTGGAAGAGGTTTGGTAAATATATTTGCTACTTGATCAACTGAGTAAAGGTGTTGAACTGCGATATATTTGTTTTGAACTTGTTCATGAACAAAGTGAAAATCAATAGCAGTATGCTTCATCCGAATATGGAACATCGGGCTAGCGCAAAGGTATGTGTGCTGACATTGTCACAAAATATCCGAGGAGTGGTAGAAATACGAAATTGAATCTCATGGAGTAAACTTGTCAGCCAATTTGTTTTAGAAACAGTAGCTGTAATGGCTCGATATTCTGCCTCTATGGAAGAGTGAGGGACAGATCTTTACTTTTTAGAGCACCAAGATATTGGAGAGCTGCCAAGGTAAACAAACATAATCTGTAGCGGAGGTTTGATCAAGAGGATCTCCAGTCCAGTCAGAGTCTGAGTAAGCTAGAAGATGGTGATCATGTTCTTTGGCTATTCGGAGGCCAAATGAAGACGTCTGGTGAAGATACTGAAGGAGACGCTTCATGGCTGTCCAATGTGATAGTAAGGGCTGATGCATGGATTGTGAGAGTTTGCTCACTGCAAATGCTATGTCCGGACGTGTAAAAGAAAGGTAATGTAGTTTACCAATTATCCTCCTATAAAGAGAGCAATCAACTAGAGAATCTTCAGCGGACTCCGAAAAAACAACATAGAAGCAATTGGTGTTGGAACACCCTTGCAGTTGTGTATATTAACTTCCTGCAACAAATCTGTAATGTATCTCTGTTGACACAACAAAAGACCACCAGGATAAGATAAGACTTCAACACCAAGAAAACAATGAAGTGGACCAAGATCCTTCAATAAGAACCGGATAGCAAGACTAGGAATAATGCTTTGAATACCATGAATCTGATTACGCATAACGATTATGTCGTCAACATATACTAGAATATAAACAGTAAACTCAAAATTATGCAGGATGAACAGTGAAGAATCAGATTGGGATTTAATAAAACCCAAAGTAACCAAGTGATTTTTGAGTTCAGTGTACTAGGTTTTGGGAGCCTGTTTGAGGCCATATATAGCTTTGTGCAGCTTGCAAATATATGTCAGATGCATAGAAGCTTCAATACCAGGTGGTTGGCTCATATAGACTTCTTCATCAAGACGATCTTGCAGGAAGGCATTGTTGATATCCAATTGACGAATAGGCCAGCTTTGTTGTCTTTCAATAGCAAGAATGAGCCAAATAGTTGTAGGCTTTACCACAGGACGAAAAGTACATTGAAAGTCAAGTCCAGGTCATTGGGTGAACCCTTTAGCAACCAAGCGAGTTTTATACCTATCAACAGAACCATCATGATGATATTTAACCCGAAAAAGCAATTTACAATCCACCATATTTTTTGAAAGATCATATGGTACCGACTCTCATGTCCGGTTCTAAACTAAGGCATCAAGTTCATTTTCCATAGCTTCACACCAGTGTGGTACTTGTTGAGCTTGCTTAAAGGTTCTAGGTAGGGGGGAAGTGGTTTGAAGAACAGTGTGTAATTGTTTAGGCTTAAGGCTATTTGTCTTAGACCTAGTAATCATGTGATGAATGGGTATTGCTAGAGAGGTAGAGCCAACAAGGGAAGGTTGTGTGGCTTTGGGAGGTACTGATGAGGAAGAAGGTCCAGTGGACTTACTTTGGCTTTGGTAAGTGATAATTGTGGATTGCGGCTGAGAATTTAACTGGGGAGAAGGAGGGACTAGTGAGGCTGAAATAGTAGGTTGTGGTAAACTATGGCTTGAAATTGCATTTTGTATTGTGAGGGGAGAGGGCAGCGGAGGTGTTGGAGTAGGAGAAGAAGAATCAGATAAAGGAGAAGTTGAATTACCTAAAACGATGGCACCTGTTGGGACAGAGGTGATGGGTGAATGCATGTCCACAGTCTGCTGCACAATCTGTGTTAGGAAGTTCACAAGAATTATTTGTGCTTTGAGTATTATTATGTGGTTGTTGTTCAGTTAAACATGTTTTCAAAGCGACATTTGTATATTGGGTGTTTCTAATACAAGAAAAAGTATTTTCAAATGGGAACTGATTTTCCAAAAATAAGACATCACGTGACAAATATATTTTGCAAGTTAAAGGATCAAAACATTGGTGACAATAAGGTTTATTTGAAAATCCTAAATAAATACATGGTGTCGAATAGAGCTCTAATTTGTTTTGGGCATACGGTTTGAGCCATGGATAACATAAGCAATCAAATACTTTAATAAAGTCATACTTGGGCATAGTTTGAAATAAAACTTCAAAGGGGCTCTTATTCTGAAGATTGGGAGTAGTTAGCCTATTTATAAGATAAATAGCTTGTTGATAGGCAAATCTCCAAAAGAGTAATGGTAAAGACGCTTGGTGCAGCAAGGTTCTAGCTGTTTCAATAACATGCTAGTGTCGTCTTTCAACTATAGCAACTCATTATGGAGTATATGGGGGTGACACTAGGAGTTCTATTCCATGTATTTTGAGATAGGATTGGAAACTTTTAAATTTGCTATCACCATCAGTGTAAAAAGATTGAATTTTGGTGATAAACCTCCGTTCAAGCAATGGATGCAAATTTTGAAAAATCTCAGAGTTTCACTTTTTGATTTTTAAGTAAACAACCACATGTATTTTGAAAATTGATCAACAAATAACACATAATATCTTTTCTTATCAATTGACAAAACCAGAGACAAACCCCATAAATCACTAAAAAGGATATGTTGGGGCTTTTTCCTTTGCAATGAATTATTTGAGAAAGTCAACCTATGCATTTTAGTAGAATAACATGAATTACAAGTAGAACTAGCTTCAGGATCTAAATCAGGAAGGAAAAAATTATTGAAGATATTATTTAAAACATGACGAATAGAATACCTAAACATCGATGCCACATGTCAATTGGAACAGCCACATTACATTGAGGATAATGATGTGTATAGACTGGTGGCCACTCGTACAACCCATCTTTATTCTGCGTGCGAACCAGAGAAGCCCCCGTACTCAGATCCTTCACAAGATAATGAAAAGGAAAAAATCCAATAGAGGAATGATTATCATGACAAAACTAAGAAATAGAAATTAGATTAGTTTTTATGAGAGGGGAGCATAAGGTATTAAGAAGATTCAAATGATGATTTGATGCACTTATGTTAGCGTTACCGGTATGGTATATTGGAATGGTGTTACCATTGCCCATAATGATTTCTTCAGTGCCGTGGTAGTCATGTACAGTGGTAATCTTTGAGAATTAGATGCGATATGATAAGTGGCTCCACTATCCACAACCTAAGGGGTCTATTGAGGAGGAAAAGGAGGAACAAAGTTTGCTCGGGCTTGCAGATAGTTATAAGACTGAGATCTAATGACCTACTCGATCACGTAGTTGGCAGTGAAGATTCTTTTCTAAGGGCTACTGTTGGTTATTTCCCTGTGGACACCCTGATTGTTCCTGATATTGCTGATTTTTGTTTGGAGTATTCGCGCCTGAACAACTATTGCGGGAGTAATTATTGTTACCTTGACGAGGAGGAGTTGAGCTTGTCTTTTGTACTACAGCAGTAGTGATGGGAGTTGATAGAGGCTTCTTGTCATCCTCATACTTTAAGAAAAATCTCATGATCCAGAAGCTTTTTGAAAAACTTTTCATAGGAAATTGTTGAATCTCTGGCACGAATGGCAACAGAGAGTTCTCGAAATTCATACCCAAGTCCACCAAGAAATATAACAATAAGTTTTGGATTTGATACAGGCGCACCAGCAGTTGCAAGTTCATCACAAAGTGAATGAACCTGATGAAGATAATCTGCGATCGGACGAGACTCTTTAGTGAGGCGAGCCAATCGGTCTCGCAAGTTGAAAATCCTTGTCTGAGATTCATTTGTATAGGCAGTATGCAAAGCATCTCAGGCAGGTTTGGCGAAGACCTCAACAGCAACAGTGGGGGCAAGTGTAGGATCAATGGAGGCCAAGATAGCATTTTGAATTAACTGATTTTGGTGATACCAAGGGACAAACGCATGGTTATCAACATCGCGATTGTTTTGAGATATTGTGCGAGTGAGGCCAGGGAGGGAGCCATCGAGATGCCCATAGATATAGTGACCACACATAAGATTGAAACTTTTGAACAATAGTGATGAAGTTATGGACTCCATCAGCATTAGTTGTAGAAATATTAGAGGCCATCTGGACGATAAGCAGAGAGAAAAGAAAGAAAGAAAAGAAGGATCAACTCGTTGGAGTTTAGAAGGACTCAAATACCATAAAGAGACGAGAGCAGATGATGGGAAAATTATGATTAATGTTATTGACCATACATTGCTATATAAAGAATGTTCAAGAAGATAATGACTATTAACAAAGCCTAAATACAAGGAAAGAGTTACAACAAATTCCTAAACATTAGGAACTAGGACAATTGAATTCTATAGTACTAAGGAGCCTTCTAATCATCCGTTATGAGTCATTAGCTTGCTTCATCCTCGACACACTTTTCTTCTATTTATATTTCGTCTTTTTTGTGTAGGATGCTAGAATCTAAAAGAATAAAGATTTGATGAAGAAGAATGCAAGTGTACCGAGCATGAGTCGAACTAACAATACTCACCAACCTGAAATCTTTCGGTCAAACAGGTTGAGATTTTCGTTGTTCAAATTCCTAATGACCTGTTATTCTCTTGTATTATTGTTAATTAAATGTTAATATTTTTTAGCTAATTTCAACCAATATTTATCTTTCTATTTTATTGATTTTTGTTGAGGCCAAAGGAATAATAAGCGTTGGTGAACACAAATTTGAGAGAAAAATTTCTTCTATTACTTACAAGAATAGATTACAAAACAACTCTCAACCTCACACATTA
>JAPFFP010000089.1:2060327-2070475 GCA_026153255.1 Solanum medicagineum
GTTTGATGAAATGCCAAGTTAAGAAATTCTCAAGATATGTACATGTTTTACAAGTCAAGTGACTTCATGATGAATATAGGCTATTATGTATGTTATGAATTCATGAAATTATCTATGATTATGCAAGTATGAAGCTAAGCCTATTTTCAAAGATTATACCTCTTGTGAGAGTTTTTATGTTAATGCAAGGGTAATGTTTGATGATGATCTATTCTTATGTTTTGAAGTCGGGCTCACCATTAAAGCTCAAGGATGTTTAAGAGCTTCTTGTTTCATGATTCTATGTTTTTAATGTGTTATTAAAGTTATGATTATTTTAATTATTTCGTGGAATTAAGCTTAGAACCGATAGATTGAGGGTTTGCTCTCTTTCTTTGAACTATGTGCCACCATAGAACTATGTTATACCCTTGCAATACTAGTGGATCCATTTATTGCACTCTCTCTTGAAGTTCTTCCCGAAATGGGACGGGCTCTCTTAAGGTGAAATTACTCATGAAATCCTTTTCAAAATGGGAACAGTGCCCGTAAGGAAGGTTACTTCTTAGAAATGGGACGGGCTCCTTTAAGGTTGGCAAGTAGACCACCTCTTTACCGGTAAGGGGTAATCATTGGGATTCTAAGTTGTAGCTTGCTTGATCTTATTCTATGTCGGTTGTGATCTCTTCCCACACTTATGTATTATGATCTATACAAATTGAATGATTTGCAAAGTATGATTTACTTAAGCATTGATCATGCATGCCCTGTTGTTATATGATCATCTATTGCTTAATTATGCATTTTGACTATGTTGCTTATCTATTATTATATTGTATCCTACATAATTAGTATATTCAAACGTACTAATGCATACTCTATGCCTACATGATGTTACCATATAGGAGCCGGAGCCCCACTTGATCATCCTCCTCCTTCACGTGGCTAGTGTGATATCTCTCAAAGCAAGTTGGTGAATCCTCAATTTCGAGGGCATACTTCTCTTGATTTATGCCATGTATAGACTCTCTTTTCTTTATTGTATGTTTGACTATGAGGGTGAGACCAGTTGCTTGTCTTGGCCCCTGTTAAGTTCTATTTTTAGAGGTGTTGTTGGATAAGTATGTAATGATGCTATGAGCTTTGACTCTCTTTGATTTTATAATGTTTTATGATATGAAAGATGTCCCTTAGCCCCGTGTTCCCTTATTTCTACTCTTTTTATTGTTACTTAATTGTTTCTGGGACCAAGGATATGTGATGATATGTTAAGAGGCTTGATTGGGGTCCTTTCGGGTTCCCCATTCGCCGTGTCATATCTAGGCCCTAGGCTTGGGTCGTGACACTACACACCATGCCCCACATGATTTCCAAATTAATCAATTAAATAAGGTCAATTAAGGGTATTAGTTAAACCAAAAACTCACCAAGAATTGAGATGTAACTTGAAGAAGATGAGAGAGGTGGGTAGTAGCAAAACCCTAGGTTACCGAAATTCTCACTGGAAAACGAGTCGGAGGTGGACGAAAATAGAGGGTGCGGGGTAGGTTTGGTAGATTTTGTAATTTTAGGTCAAATATGTGGCCAAAATTATTTGACCCCTCTATTTATACTTTACCGAGTCAACTGAAAATTTACTGGGCCTAGGTTTACGAAACCCCGATTACAAGTTGTAGATGGTTTTATGGCTCATAGATCATGGTTTCATAAAACCCTCAATGCTTAGCAAAATTTCAGAAAACTTACTTGGGGTCCACAAGCCCCATTCACAACCCATAGTTTGCTCTATGAATCTTAAAGTTGGCTCGTGGATTGGAGTGCATATTTTTTTCGCTTACTGGAACTCTCTACGAGATGGGTACGAGTTGTAACATGTTTTACGACTCATAGACCCAGTCGTAGAGGCTCAATCTGATGCTCTTCCTCAGCTAACACAACTGACTTAGTCCTGTACCTGTATACTCTTCATAAAATACACTGTTACCCTATATGCAACCAACCCATTGTCCATAATTACAATTAAATGCAAGAAAATAAATTACCTATGAATCCAAAAATTTCTACACTATTACATCAAAAACCTTGGGTTTTCTCCCAAGTAGCGCCTGATTTATTGTCACAACACGACTTAGGTAAATTGGTTACTCAGACTTCACCAATTGTCAAAACTTCACTCTTCAGCTCATCTGGATGTTTTATGGACTGAAGGATATTGAAGACAACTTCTTCATCGTTCAATCTAAACCTGAGTTGATCGCCTTCTATATCTACTAGGGCTCGCCAGTGGATAAGAATGGTCCTCCCAAGATGATTAGGATGTCGAAGTCAACTTCGCAATCTAGAATCACAAAGTCTGTAGGGAATATGAATTTTTTCACTTTAACCAACATATCGTTGAGTATCCCCATAGGCTTCTTCACCGTTCGATCCACCATTAGTAACTGCATACTAATTAGGGTAGGGGCTCCCAATCCAAGCTTCTTGTAGACCGCAAGGGGCATTAAATTGATACTGGCACATATATCACATAGTGCCCTTGTGAACTCTACATCTCCTATAGCGTAAGGTATGGTGAAAGCATCTGGATCATCATGTTTCTGAGCCAAGGACTTTGTAGTGATAGCACTGCAATGTTGAAGCTTTTGAGAAAACTCCTGACTCACAGTGTGCTTTTTGGTGACCAAATCCTTCATATACTTCACATAGCCCGGCATTTTCTCCAAAACCTCGATGAGAGGGATGTTGATAGATAGTTGTTTTAGCATGGAGAGAAAGTGCTTGAACTTTTCTTCCTTCTCCCTCTTTTTGAGTCTTAAGGGAAGGGAGGAGGAGGCCTAGGGACGGGCTTAAACCTTTGTGGCACTTCAGCTTCTTTATTCATCCCATCCCTTGCCACGATCATCTCCTTCATCCGCATCCTTTGTTGCAGCTATCTCCTCATGAACATCTTCCATATCAACCGACATAGGGGGCCAGTTGTGCTCTTTCCACCCCGAGTGATGACCGCCATACACTGCCTTTCATTGTTTTGATTTTGCATTATATTGCTAGGCAGTATACCCCTTTCAAGCTAATTTAAATGAGTTGACACTTGTTTGAACTATTGTTCTAGCTATTTAATAGCCACAGAGTGAGACTCTATCTTTTGATTGATACTAGAGATCTCTGTTTTCATGCCTCATAGGGTCTCATCCTGTGTCTCAGCCTTCTTCAATAGACAATCAAACATCTCCTCAATTTTGGAATTGTCTGGACCTATGTCGCGGTTGTGTGGTGGCACATAAGGGCCATTTTTGAAGCCTTCTCTGTGACCCCAATCTACATCTGGACCCCTGTTCCTATAATAACCTCTCCGGTTGTCCGTGTAAGCTCCATCTCTTTCAAAGTTCCGACCTTGATTTCCTTGACCTTGGCGCCAATAGTCCTGATTAGACCCTTGGGCGTTAGTTTGAAACCCACCCCCCCATCTGATCATTCATAAAACAAGCGTCCTCATCACAGTATGTCTCCTCGTACATGGGTGCACGTGGGGGGTTGGTGAACCACCACGTTCACTCTTTCTTAGTTCTGCTTTATTATTACATCCATGCTTGTGAGAAACTGAGCAAGCTGCTCCATAATTTCTTCATTAATTTTTGATTGCTCTGACCTTACACTAACAACATATGAACTCTTTGTGGAAGCTCTATCCCACTGCCCCCATGCACGATTTGTCTTGACAACTTGCTTCATACGTTCTGCAATCCTTGCAAATGGTTGATCTAGAAACATGCCCCTCATGATATTGTCAGCACAGGCCTGACTGTTCTCATCAAGGACACGGTAGAAGATCTCCACCAAGGCATTATCAACTATCTTGTGGTTAGGAACGTTCCTCAGACATTTTGTAAATAGCTTCCAAGTAGTGCTTATCGAATCACCTGGAAGTTGCTTGAAGTTGTTAATCTGGTCCTTCAACTTGAGCTTCTTCAATCTAGGGAAGTACCTCTCTAAAAAGGCCTTGCAAATCTGCCCAGCTAGTGACTGAACTCTACGGGAGTTCAGATAGCCACAATGCAGCATTGTCCGTAAGAGACAATGGGAAGACATGGAGTCCCACTGCATCCATAGATAGATTATGTGTCCCCATCACACTCTTACAAACAAATACCATATTATGCAAGTGACTATGTGGATCCTCCGACGATAAGCCCGCAAATAGCCCATGGTTCTGCAGCATCTGAAGTAACCCACTAGAGACTATGAACTTTGTGTCTGCCGATAGTGGTGGCAACACCATAGCTCCAGTCACATCCATAGTTGTGGGGTTTAACCTATATTAATTCCACTAGTAAGCATTAGCGTTGAACTCTTGAGGCTGTGGAATGCCCTCCAAAGGAGGTGAGTTCTCATTCTGATCCTCCTCATTATTGTTCTTATTCAGGGTTGCATTGGTCGCGTTATTGGTGTTGTCTTGGGCCATTATTCTTGTTGTTCTATGGATCTCACGATCAAATAGAGTTAAGGGCTTGCCTTGACTTCGAGTGTTGGGCATACACTACTAGTACACCCTGCAAAGAACAAAAACAAAAATAAGTAAAATAAAGGGAACTAAGGATTAACACTAAATCACTAGTGAATTTACTAAGTCTAGCCATATTCCCTAGCAACGGCGTCAAAATCTTGATGTCACCCAAGTTACACCTCCTTTTTAGAGGATAAAGCAGTCGGTGTCAAGAAATAGAACCTAACTAAGGTTAGGCTCGAACCTATAGGGAATACGTAGACTCAAGACAAATTCACGAATATGCAATACAAGCAGTTAACCGACTCAATTCCCCGAAAGGGGGGGTTTGCAATAATCAATGAGAAAATAAACTAACTAACTATCACGAGAGAAAAATCAATAATAGAGAGCAACTAGGGTACTGTGTTCTCCATGATTCCCTAACTCAGTATCACCAGATAACTTAATTCTTGTCTAGTGTATAGCATGCATGATGGTAATTTAAGTCACCAAGCCCTTTGGTCAAAGGTGAGAGGCGAACTTCACTATGCGACTTGGTCCATCTCCATAGTGTGCATTACTAACCATTACCTATAAGTCCCAATACAACCTCCCCTTGGCCTAGTTTGCTTGATTAGATGAGAACACATCAATTTTCCTATTCATTGCTACCTTGGTCCAGTCAGTAACACTATGGGAGTTCTAATGTTGGCCACCATTAGAAAACATGCAAAACAAAGAGAGTTAATTAATACAGGCATATACACCTTCCAAGAATTGTGAATTATCCGATTTTACTTTATTAGTTCTTCATAGTTCCCACAACCCTAGTTGTGGATTTAGCTACTCATATTTTGTGTAGATGAAGAGATTATGAATTGAGAAAACATAATTAAACACTTACAAAATTGAATTAAGATCAAGAAAATCCAATGTCAATGAATAGCACAAGCTTGAAGATTGAATTATACCACAAGTATTTTAAAGACTCTCTCACAATTTTCTCTCTTAGAATATTGAGTTCTCTGAGCACAAAACCTAAAACTACTGAAAACTCACGTGAACTAATTGCCACTTGTGAAAAATAACCTAAAAGATATATTCATAATAATTAAAATATGTCCTAAACAGATTAGGAATACTGGTGCAAACTCCACGAAAGCACTCTATAACTCGTAATGTCTTCTGCGGCTCGTAGTCAGGGTCTCGTAATCAGCTACTGGAATTTTGGACTTCTCTTTTATGACACCCCTTCATGAATAATAAAGTGTTTTACGACCCGTAAAGGGGGTGTCGTCTGATGAATTTCCTACAAGTTAACTTCTCTTATCCTCAGGGCATGAAAGGTCTTCTACGACTCATAAACTGCTTCATGACTTGTCTGCATGTTCGTAGAATTAACTTCAGAAACTTGGCCCCTCACTGGCATTTCTCATGAAACACCTTTACAACTCGTAGAATGCTCTACGACTCGTATAAGGTCTCGTACAACAAAACCAGTAACTTTTTTCAATTTTTCCCCAAATCATGGTCAACCCGTAATCCTGCAAATCTAAACACAAAAACACATAAAAATAACTAAAGTCGCATTGAGTACACAACAAAATCCTAAGTTTTAAGTATCAAAAGTGTTGTATTTTGGCAATACATCAGCTTTCATTCGCTAGGTCATGACTAGACCGTAGGTTTGGGTTGTGTCATGGAGAATGTCATCTTTCTGTCATTTTGCATACCGTACATTCTACGTACTGACATTATTTGACACTACGTCTTTTCCTGATGCAAATACAGGTGCTAGAAATCCTTTACTGACACTTCATTGAATCAATTTTCTTTCCAACTTTTGGTTAGACCTCCTTGTATTCGAAGGAATTCTTTATTTCAGTTGTTCCATTTTATTTTAGTAGTTCTTTTGAGGTAATCGCAGTCTTGTTGCAGCACCTTTTTATGAATAGTTAGCAGCTTCATTGACAAAGTAGAGTGGAGTGCATATTTGTTTTTCATAGTTTGTTTGACATTTAAGACTTTTATTATTTGAGTTTACAATGTTACATTATACTTAATC
Source organism: Solanum medicagineum (assembly GCA_026153255.1). Lineage (NCBI taxonomy): Eukaryota > Viridiplantae > Streptophyta > Magnoliopsida > Solanales > Solanaceae > Solanum > Solanum medicagineum. Next base: position 2,066,858 of record JAPFFP010000089.1, read on the forward strand.
ATGAGTATCTTAAACTGCTATTTATTATTTTTGATAATGCTTAATCGTTCATCTAAGTTACTCTTCTATGAGTTAAGTCTTCCATTAAGTGTGATTTCAAGGCCAAAGGGCTTGTTCGGGACCAATAATCATTTTCGGGTGTTGGCTACATACATTATATAGGCCTGGGACGTGTAGATTCTATGTTATATCATCCACTACTGCTAATTTTAATAAACATATTTGGCTTAATTATATAAAAGTTTTACAATGATAGGAATTCACGAATTTTTAGTATGACATACTTGAAAAAAATTTAAAAATTAAAAAAAATATTCTACCAGTAACCATTTAGTAAGGTATTAGTTAATTTTTAAAAGAAAAAGTATCATAGATATAAGATCTAACCTCACTTTAGAAGGTGCACCAAATGATCATCGCATATTAAGATAACTTCAAGTGTATATACGCACATCTATATAAGTTTTTTATCAAAAAAATATAATCCTATTAAACATAATCAACGGATAGGAACATAAATTCACGTTAACTCGAGAAACCTCTTAAATACGGTACTACTCCTTCATTCTAATTTTGTGATATTATTTAATTGGACAAGAAATACAAAAACATGAACAAAAATTACTATCTTTATACAATCGCTTTATCAAAGTTAGTGTGGTACTTACTTTATTAACTTTTCTTTGTAAAAAAGTGTTTAGTGAGATTCAATATTAGTAAAATAGAAATATTATAATTAAAAGATTGCCGAATAACATTTCTGACGCTAATACAGAAAAATAAACATAAATTAGGTGGATTCCTAATGACTTTTTTTGCTTTTTAATCTGATTTTAAAAAAAAAAAATATTTTTTTAGTAACATTTTAGTTTGAGCTTTTCAATTTATACATTTAATATGAGTTTTAATTTGTAACTAAAAAATTTTTTTTAAAAAAATCCTTATATCTTGTAAAGTTGGTGCCAAATCAAATTACGTGTTTCTTTCTTTAAATGGATGGAGTATAAAATAGGTGGCTCCATTGCTTCATAGTTCATATATTGGTCCGCCTCTGTCTAGAAGGGGAACCAGCGTTGTCTTGGCGAAGCACGCATGCTGAGATACGTACTGCGGAGAAGACAGCCATGGACGGGATTTGCAACCTTTCCAGCATACTATTTTTGGGATGTGTTTTGGCACTGCCGATTCTCATCCCAATCCCTCCCCTTATCCAATGAGAATTTGGAAATTTCATCATTCAATTCTTCTGCATACGCGAATGTGCTTCAGAGTTGCATAAAGAAGAAGGATTTCATCGTTGGAAACACACTCCACTGTGATATATTAAAGAGAGGCGGATGTTTAGACCTGTTTGGGCAGAACATTTTGCTGAATTTGTACGTCAAATCTGAGTCATTACATGATGCAGTTCATCTGTTCGACGAAATGTCTACGAGAAACGTGGTTTCATTTGTTACATTACTTCAGGGTCATTTGCAGTCAATGCAATACATTGCGGCTGTTGAATTGTTTGTTCGATTACATAGAGAAGGCCATGAATTGAACCCATTTGTATTCACAACAATCATAAAAGTGCTTGTGAGTATGGATGTAACAGAGATGTGTCGGAGCATTCATGCTTGTATTTATAAGCTTGGACATGACTCTAATCCTTTTGTCAGCACTTCCCTCATTGATGCTTACTCTGTTTCAGGACTTGTTGATTTTTCCAGGGACGTTTTTGATGGCATTATTGACAAGGACATGGTTTCCTGGACAGGGATGGTTACTTGCTATGCAGAAAATGAGCACTTTGAAGAAGCACTGAGATGCTTCTCCCAAATGAGGTTGGCAGGTTGGATGCCAAACAACTACACATTCACTAGTGTTATAAAGGCTTGCCTTGGTCTACAGGTCATTGATTTGGGCAAGAGTGTGCATGGATGTGTACTTAAAACTAGGTATGAGATGGATCGTTCAGTTGGTATTTCATTGCTTGACCTATACTGTAGATCTGGAGATTTGAAAGATGCTGCGTGTGTGTTTCAAGATATTCCTGAGCGTGATGTTGTTCATTGGAGTTTTATTATTGCACGATATTCACAGAGTGGCCGGTGTGATGAGGCACTGGAGTTCTTTTCCCAAATGAGGAGAGCGTTAGTTGTTCCCAACCAGTTTACTTTTGCTAGTGTGCTGCAGGCATGTGCATCTGTGGAGTCTTTAGACCTTGGGATGCAAATCCACTGCTACATGACAAAGTTGGGTCTTAATTCAGATGTGTTTGTTACAAATGCCCTCATGGATGTGTATGCTAAGTGTGGAATGGTGGAAAATACAGTAGACGTGTTTCTGGAGGCAGAAAACATAAATGAGGTATCATGGAACACTATTATTGTTGCCCATGTACAATGTGGCGATGGAGAGAAGGCGCTATCCCTTTTTATTGATATGCATGAAGCTCAAGTGCGAGCTTCATCAGTGACATATTCTTCTCTGCTGCGTGCTTGTGCAACCCTTGCTGCATTGGAGCCAGGTCTTCAAATTCATTCTTTTACTATAAAAACCCTTTACGATCAAGATCTTGCAGTTGGAAATGCCTTAGTGGATATGTATGCAAAATGTGGGAGAATTAAAGATGCTCGTTTGTTGTTTGAAACCATGATGGAGCGTGATGTTGTTTCATGGAATGCTATGGTTTCAGCATATTCCATGCATGGATTTGGGATTGAAGCTCTCAGTATCTTTGAGAGAATGCGCAGAACGCATGTCAAGCCTAATCAATTAACATTTCTTGGTGTTCTTTCAGCATGTAGCAATTCAGGATCTTTGAATGAAGGATATGCCTATCTCTCTTTGATGCTGGATGATTATGGTATTGAACCTTGCATTGAGCATTATACATGCATGGTATCACTTTTGGGGCGCTTAGGTCACCTTGATAAGGCTCTTCAGTTGATTGAAGACATCCCATTTGAGCCAAGTGTCATGATATGGCGTGCTTTGCTTGGTGCCTGTGTTGTTCATAATGAAGTTGAACTTGGGAAAATAGCTGCTCAGCGTGTGCTTGAATTGGAACCGCAAGATAAAGCGACTTATGTGTTATTATCAAATATGTATGCCACTTTGAAAAGGTGGAATAATGTTGCTTTCGTTAGGAAAACTATGAAAAAGAAACGACTTAAGAAGGAACCAGGACTTAGTTGGGTTGAAAACCAGGGCAGTGTTCATTATTTCTCGGTTGGTGATGCTTCACATCCTGATATAAAACTTATACATGGAATGTTGGAGTGGTTTAAATTGAAAAGCAAGGGGGGATGCTACGTTCCTAATTCTGATGTTGTTCTACTTGATTTGGATGATGATGAAAAGATACGGCTGCTGTGGTTACATAGTGAGAGATTAGCTTTAGCGTTTGCTTTAGTAAGAACGCCGTCTGGAAGCCCAATTCGGATTATAAAAAATTTACGAATATGTTTGGACTGTCATGCAGCAATCAAGTTTATATCAACACTTGTGCAGCGAGAAATTGTTATAAGAGACATAAACAGGTTTCACCACATCCAAAATGGAGCTTGTTCATGTGGTGATTATTGGTAATATGCCTCACTCAGTTCCTATGTATCCATCTATGTGAAACTT
>JAPFFP010000089.1:2079846-2138949 GCA_026153255.1 Solanum medicagineum
TGAACGACATAGGGTTGAAAAATGACTAATTATAGGTATTTTTACGCATGGAAAGACTTAGGCCCAAGACCCAAAGGCCTTGGACCGAATAGGCAAAACTGAAGCAAAAATAACACTAGCCCGCGCCCTGGCCGCGTCGTGCCAAGGGTGCGGATCAATACAGGATAAGGAATTTTTGGGAAAATGAAATTTTGATACGGTTGCTCTAAAATTGGGGTTAGACCCATTGCCCACTCATTCTTTCCCCCTGATCACCAATATGAAGTTAGAATTTTTATGTCACGTACAAATTTTGAGATTTATAAAAGTTACGATTATGGGCACTTCCTAGATACGTTTTCGGGCAGTTTTTTTGGGTCATTTGAATATCTCCTCCTTGGGAACATTCATCCCTGAATGACAAAGAAGAGTACATAAGAAGAGTAATCATGAAGAAGTCAGCCCCAAAAGAATGCAATAATGCACTCAAACACCATTTTCAAAAATATCAACATAAGTGTTAAAATTGTCATGAACTTGTCAACATAAACATGAATGCATGCAATGACAGAAAGGGCTAATACATGAGACATAAAATCACATAGAAGACTTAGAATTAGTACCTTAATCTTGAGTATAATGGAAGAGATAGGGATATCGCTTTTGTATGTCTGCTTCGGCCTCCCATGTAGCACTCTCGACTTGTTGATTCCTCTAATGGACCTAAAGGAAGCCAAATCCTTGTTCCTTGACCTCTTAAATTGTCTATCCAAGATCTCTATTGGAACTTCTTCATAAGTCAAGTTGTCTTTAACAACACCCACAACATCCAATGAGACAATAGCATTCGGGTCACCCACACATTTTCTCAATATTGATAAATGAAAGACCGGATGAACCAAGTCCATTTCACTAGGCAACTCCAACTCATATGTCACCTTACCAATCATCATCTATAAGGATCTATATATGTTGGACTCAATTTACCTTTCTTACCAAAATGAACCACACCCTTCATGGGTAAAACTTCAAATAGACCCAATCACCAACTTTAAATTCAATCTCCCTTCTCCTCACATCGATATAGGACTTTTGACGACTTTGGGATATTTTCAACCTCTACCTAATCAACCTTAACTTCTCCATAGCCTCCATGACCAGATCTGCACCCAACAAAGCCATTTCACCCACTTTAAACCATCCAACCGGTGATCTACAACACCTACCATAAAGGGCTTCAAAAGGAGTCATACCAATGCTATAATGATAGCTATTATTATAAGCAAACTCAATCAATTGGAGATGATAATACCAACTATCCTTAAACTCCAATATACAACCTCTAAGCATATACTCAAGAGTTTGGATAGTTCTTTCATATTGGCCATCCGTTTGAGGGTGAAAGGAAGCTTAACCTTGGTACCAAGACCTCTTTGGAAGGACTTCTAAAAGTATGAAGTGAATTAAGCACCATGATCCGATATGATAGACAAGGGCACCCCATGCAATCTAACCAACTCATGAATGTACAATTTAGCATAGTCTTCAACCCCATAAGCAGTCTTAATGAAATGACCCCAAAAAGTGCCCGAAAATGTGCCTCGTAAGTGTCCAGTATCGTAATATCCATGTATCTAAAAATTCATTTGTTATTTCAAAAATTTGACTTCATATCCTTGTTTAGGGGGTCAAATTGAGTGTGAAATGGGTCTAATCCGAATTTTAGAGCAACCGTATCAAAATTCAAAAATCACAAAAAAAAATGATTTAGGAGGGTCAACTTTGAAGGATAATATCCCTTAGAAGAAAAAGAACTAGGTATCCCACGACCTACCAAATTAAAGCCCTTTGAATTAGCTTTCCAACACACTTGGTTTCATCTTATTTTGAGTTCGTATGAAGGATTTATGCCCATTTTCGTAGAACAAGTTTGTGTAGAAAATGCATATTCCATTAGTGTTTTCGCGTCGCTTCCGCGACATGCCCCTGTTATTTTTGGTGCCTGTTTTAGTTTTTCTGTTCAATACTTATAATTCTTGGGCCTAAGGGTTCCCACACTTGAAAATACAAATACTTAGCCTTATTTTATCCTCATATCATCCTTAACATTCTCCAATATCCTCTCAAACACTTAGATTCATATTTCACCCTAAATTTAAGTCCCAAAACTCAAGACCAATCTTAAGAATTTTTTCAAGGATTTCATTCAAGCTTCAAGTATCCATCTTCAATCTCTTTCAAGGGTTTTCCAAAGCTAAGGTATGTGGTGTTTAACCATTGGATCCTTTCGCCCATGATGCCTAAGCTTTCTTTTTACTTAAATTGCATGATTTAAAGTTGATTTTACATGTGGTTCTTGTATATTAAGAAATTTACTGCACAGTGATTTGCGTTCATGAAAGTACGATTGTTTTAGCATGTTTTGAGCTCTCTAAATCTTTGATCTAATGTAAGATTTGATGAGGGGTTTTGATGTATATGTCTTGAGGGTGTTGCAAGGTGTTGAATGATGGTTTTAAAATAAATTTTCTTGCATGATTTCATCTCTAAATTTAATGGTATTTTACCCCCATTACACACCCGCCAAGTGTTTGATAAAATGTCCGACTAGGGTTTCTTGAGGAATTGAAGGTCCAATGCATGTCTTATGAGTTGAATGGTGTTATGATGATTATATGATGATAAATAATGATGGAATCACGATGAGATTATTACATGCATATGATGTATAATGAGGAGAGGAAGTGTAGGTATATGATGACTTTGTGATGATGATAGGGATGTCTATATGAGTTGTTTTCATGGAGAAATACCTATGGTGTTGCATGTTGTTGTTGAGTTCTTAAGTTTTTGAGTTCTTAGGAAAATGAGTAGTTTTTATTTGATGATTTGAATATAATGGTTTGATGAGCTTCTATGATTCCTATCAAAAAGGCCACACCATACGATAGAGTGTTTAATTATTCCTACCGAAAGTATCATATTGTAAGGTATGGACACCCTATTGAAAAGGCCATGCGGTAAGGTAGAATAGTTAATTGTGCCTACCGAAAAGATTATATCATAAGGTCATACATCCCACTGAAAAGGCCATGCCATAAGGTAGAAAGAGTAAAAGCTCCTACCAAAAAGATCATATCATAAGGTGTGGACATTCTATTGAAAAGACCATGCCATAAGATAGAATGAATCACGGTTCGTACCCAAAAGATGATATTGTAAATTAGGGAATGTCTTATACTACTTACCAAAAAGACTATGTTGTATGGTAGGGGTATTGATAACACCCTCCAAAAAGGTTATACCGTAAGGTGAGTGGGGGTCATTTGGCCCATCTCATGAAGGTTGGTACAAAGGGGTTTGAGTATGTTTCTCATATTGAGTTTATATTGCCTGATCATGATTTACTAGTATGTTTTACTTTGAGCACTAAGCATGCATGCCATATTGATGTTATGCCTATTCTTTGCTTACAATTATCCATTTCGATTATGTTCCATATCTCTTGTTAGCATTGCATCTCACATACTTAGTACATTCAAATGTACTAACACTTGTTGTATGCCTATATGATGTTACCATGTCGGCATCAGAGTTCCTATTGATTCTTCTTGTGGCTAGATGGATTGTTCAAGTTAGCCTTTGGTGAGTCCTCTATTTCGGGGACAATGACTATTCCCTTATACTATGTTCTAAGACTAATTTTCTTTTATGTATGTATTAACTATGAGGGTGAGCCCGGTTGCTTGTCTTGGCCCCTGCTCTTATTTATGTAGTAGAGGTATTGTTGGACATGTTATGTACTATGCTTGAGCTTTGACTCACTTATGATATTCAAGCTATTTAAGTATAAATCTCTTTCTCCCTTAGTCTTAATTCCCCTTGTTTATGTTTTTTATGTTGTTTTACATTGCTTCCGCGACCAAAGATGTGTAATGATATTCTATGAGGCTTGTTTGGGGTTCCTTCGTGTTCCCCATTTGCCGATCATGTCTAGGCCCTGGACTTGGGTCGTAATAAACTTGGTATCAGAGAACTAGGTTGTTAGATCCTCTGCATCCAACACACCACGTCGATTAGAGTCTTATTTGTGGTTGTGAAGCGCACCACGACTATGAATAGGAGGCTATGAGATGTTTTCGGAAATGTTTCCCTTCTTCATGATCTATGTTGTTCTTTAGAAGTGAGACCGGGCTTCACTCTCTAACTAATATTCTTTGCTCTTTTAGTTGATGATGGGGCTTCTTGTGTGCCCAAGTGGTTGTGTGGATCTTTGGTGTCTATCCTTTTGTCAGGTATATTGTTGCTAGAAGGTTCATAGGTGATGGTCCGGGTTTGTATTGTATTAGGTCTTGCATTGTGGCTTGTTGGAGTTGACATGGTGGAATTTGATGTCACTATAGTAATAGAATGGTTGCATGCATATTATGTCTTCATGGATAGTAGAACCCATAGAGGTAGGCCCGATTCCTTAATGAGCCCGTCTTTGAGAGGGAGGTTGTTAAACGGTAGCAAGGGAGATAGGTCCATTTCATGCCATAAGGTACAATTAGACTCTAAGGGGTTGCATTTGTCATCTTGTGAGAAATGGAGGTGTTGAACCCATGTTTTTTTGTCTATAGAATTTTTGTTGGTAGTGGATGAGGCTTTGAATGTCCTTTTCGATATTTTGAATTTTGTGGTAGTGTCATTTGGTTTGACTAGTACACTAGTTATGCGTATAAGTCTCATGAGTAAGATCTCTAGTCCTTACGCTTAGGTTTATGGTGGTTTTGGTGATGATAATGTGCTTCTTTCTGTAATGAGCTAGTGCATGTGAATCATTTGAGGGTAGTATCACCAGTTTAAGGAAAACGGTTGGGTACTAAGTAGGAGAGATGAGAATCTCGGTGATAAGAAGTTGCCTTCCTAGGATGTGTGGTGCCGGGTGATGGTACTTAAAGTGGACCCTAGTAAGACGAAGGTGATTAGAGATTGACCTAGAACTTTGAACCCATCATATTAGGAGCTTCTTGGGCTTAGCGGGCTATTATCTGAGGTTGTGAGTAGGGTGATTTGATAGGTCCAGGAGTTGCTATTTCTTGTGTTATTCCTTGGTGCTAGTAGGATTCATGTGTATGTGGGTTGATCCTTGGTTCCTTCCAATCAAGGAGACCCAAAATTATTTTCAAGAAAACCTACATGGATTTTACTTATTTTAATTTGGGATTTGAATGTTATGATTCCTAAAATTCTATTGATGCATGGTAGTGTTTATTTGATGATTTTAATGTGATTTAAACCTTTATATGAGGATTTACTTTGGGTTTATGAAGTTGTAAGTATGCATGTTCCCCTTTTTGAATTATTTACGCATGAGAGATTATACTATGGATTTTTAAATATGGAATTAATTATGTTTTTTCACTTTAACTTCATATTATAAATATTGATTTTTAAATGGTGTCTTAATTACCGATGTCATTTCCTCATTGTTCATAGCATATGCATTCATGTACACAGAGTATTTTGAAAAAAAAAATTATGTTATGGGTAAGCCCAATTTCGTTTTATGGTATGATTTTGATAAAAGGTTGGTTATGACAATATTGTGATCTCACATATATCTTTGAATTTGGCTCTTAAGCATTTTGGTTGCTTGCACCATTTTGTATATGAATGGGCTATTCATATACAAAATAATGATTTATGCATGAGTATTATGACTATGAAATAATGATTTTGACATATGACCCTAAGTATGAATATTATAAATGATGTTTGGCTTTTAAGCCCAATTGTGCATTGAAATAATTTGGAAAATGACTATTGCCTCTTTGAAAGTGTGTACATGCATATTATAAGTATTCTTGTGGGATGATGATTTAGCTGGTTGTGTTGGGGGTCTTTGGTTAGTTTGGGCTACTTGCATAGCATGTTTCTAATGAGTGTAGAATCTGTGAGGTTGTAATATGATGGGTAAGGATGGTCGATCTATTTAGTCAACTACGATGGGTTAGTCACTTCTCTAAGATTGATCTTTGGTTTGGGTTTTGCCCCCAAGTGAGGATGAGGGTATGCGATATCCCTAAGTGTCCTTTTCGGACTAGGAGTGAACATTTTGAATATTGGTGGAGTTGTTTGGTTGGCTTATGCATCGTTTGTGTTCATGGGTTTCATGAATAGGGTCTTAAAACCCTACCTTGTATGTTTGTGGTGGTCTCTAGTGATGAGGTATTGATTTATTTAGAGCTTGTGAATCATTTTGGGGGTAGTGTTGCAAGTCTCGGAGAATGAGAGGTTGTTTGCTAAATATGATAGGTGTGCATTGTGGATAGCAAGAAGGTGGTTAGGGTTCTTTAAGGATTATGAATGGGTGTGCATTACTTTTCCCCAGTAAGGCTAATGGTGCGGTCGGTGCTCTAGGTAGCTATTATATGTGGATAGTGGTGGCAAGAAGGAGAATAGTGGGATCCATTTGTTGGTTAGATTGGAAGTAGGTTGAGGAAAGTAGAGAATGGTGGTATAGTGTTCTTGGTGGTTCCTAATCTTCTTTAGTTGAGGTGGGTCTAGTTTAAGCAAGGACTTGATTCTGCCTTATTAGAGTTGGAAGTTTTGGGTGAGAAGACGATAGAGTAGAGGTTGTCTCTCAAGGGGGAGATGGTGGCTATGGTACCAAGTGGGTTAGGTGAATTTAAGGTTGACATTTGAGTTGAGGATTATGATTCCTTATAGGGTGTAGAGGGAGGTTAGTAAGGTTGCATAAGTTTGGGGATTTGCCTATGGATGCAGATATGGTTCGCCTGATTCTTCATGCTTCTAGGTGGATGGGATGTGTTGGTGATTATAGTGTTATTACACTCTTTGAAATTGTGAGTAATATGGAGGACAAGTTGGATTAAGAGAAGGTCCCAGTGGGGGTGTTGGATGGACGAGTGGAGAAGTTGATTGACAATGATGTAATATTCTTCAAGGTCCTTTGGGAAGAGTCATCTATTCGTGTGTGCCTCTCGAGGAGCCGGAGCGGGCATGGAGGAGAAATATACATATCTCTTTCATTCTATTCAAGCTTATGATAACACGTCAAGTCCTTTTTGTGATTTCAAGTCTTGCATTTCAGCCCCCTATGTCATTCATATGTATTCATGTTTAAGTTGACAAGTTTATGATGATTTTACACTCATGCCGAGGTTTTGAAAATGGTGTTTTAAAGTGTATTTTTGCACTCTTGTTGGGGCTGATCTATTTATGATTACTCTTCTTTTGTACGTTTCTTTGACATTCGAGGAAGAATGTTCTCAAGTGGGAGATATTGAAACGATCCGAAAATGTGCCCGAAAATGTGCTCGGAGTCGTAATTTTCATATATCTAAAAATCTATTCACGATTTCGAAAATTTGGCTTCATACCCTTATTCAGGGGATCAAATTGCATGGAAAATGAGTCTAACCCCAAATTTTAGAGCAACCGTATCAAAATTCCAAAATCGCAAAAAATGCGATTTAGGAGGGTCATCTTTGAAGGGGCATATCTCTTAGCACATAAAGAACTAGGTGGCTCATGATCTACAAAATTAAACCTCATTCCGAGTTCGGATGAAAGATTTATGCCCATTTTCGTAGAACTCGTTTGCGCAGAAAATGTAGATTCCAGTGGGGTTTTCATGTTGCTTCCGCGATGCGCCCCTGTTGTTTTTGGTGCCTGTTTTAATTTTTTCGGTCAAAGACTTATGAGTCTTGGCCCTAAGGGTTCCCACACTTGAATATATATATATATATATAGCCTTATTTCACCCTCATATTATCCTTAACATTCCCCAATATCCTCTCCATCGCTTAGACTCATATTTCACCCAAAATTTAAGTCCCAAAACTCAAGGCCAATCTTAAAGATTTCATTCAAGCTTCAAGTCTCTATCTTCAATCTCTTTCAAGGGTTCTCCAAAGCTAAGGTATGTGGTATTGAACCACTGGGTCCTTTCACCCATGGTGCCTAAGCTTTCTTTTTACTTAAATTACATGATTTAAAGTTGATTTTACATGTGGGTCTTGTATATTAAGAAATTTACTGCACAATGATTTGAGTTCATGAAAGTATGGTTGTTTTAGCATGTTTTGAGCTTTAAATATTTGATCCAATGTAAGATTTGATGAGGGGTTATGATGGGTATGTCTTAAGGGTGTTGGAAGGTGTTGAATGATGGTTTTACAATGGATTTTCATGCATGATTTCATCTCTAAATTTCATGGTCTTTTACCCCTATGACACACCCGCCAAGTGTTTGATAAAATGTCCGGCTAGTGTTTCTTGAGGAATTGAAGGTCCAATGCATGTCTTATGAGTTGAATGGTGTTATGATGATTATATGATAATGAAATAACGATGGAATGATGATCAGATGATTGTATGCATATCATGTATAATGAGGAGAAGAAGTGTAGGTATATGATGACTTTGTGATGATGATAGGGATGTCTATATGAGTTGTTTTCATGGAGAAGTACCTTGGTGTTGCATGTTGTTGTTGAGTTCTTAGGTGTGTTGTGTTCTTGGGAAAATGAGTAGTTCTTTGTTTATGATTTGAATGTAATGGTTTGATGAGCTAGTTCTATGATTCCTACCGAAAAGGTCATGCCGTAAGGTAGAGTGATTAATGATTCCTACCGAAAAGATCATATTGTTAGTATGGTCACCCTATTGAAAAGGCCATGCCGTAAGGTAGAATAGATAATTGTGCCTACTGAAAGGATTATATTGTAAGGTATGGACATTCCATCGAAAAGGCCATGCCGTAAGGTAGAAAGACTGAAAGCTCCCACCCGAAATATCATATCATAAGGTATGGACATTCTATTTAAAAGACCATGCCGTAAGATAGAAGGAATCATGGTTCCTACCCAAAAGATGATATTGTAAAGTAGGGAACGTCTTATACTACTTACCAAAAAGATTATGTCGTATGGTAGGGGTATTGATAACACCCTCTAGAAAGGTTATACCGTAAGGTGAGTGGGGGTCATTTCACCCATCTCATGAAGGTTGTGTCATGACTCAAGCCTAGGGCCTTGATGTGACACGACGAATGGGGAACCCGAAGGAACCCCAATCAAGCCTCTCAACTTATCATTACACATAATTAGTCACAGAAGCATGTAAAAGACATAAAACAAGCACAAGGGGCAAAGGGGTTAAGGGATAGCTTGCCAAAACATCAACATCAAAGACAAGGAGTCATGGCTCATATCATAATCACACAACTTGCCCAACAAACACCTCTAAATACATAGATAGAGCAGTAGCCAAGACAAAGTAATCGGTTTCACCATCATAGTCAAAATAGAACATAAGAAAGTGCCTCGATACATAGATAGTAGCGACCATCGACTAAGGTCCCCGAAATGGAGGACTCACCAACAAGCATGGAATAGCACCGACTAGCCTTGTGGAGGGGGAGGATGATCAACTTGAGCACCAGTTCGTACATAGTGATATCATGTAGGCAAGAGTATGCGTTAGCACATTTAAATGAACTAAGTATGTGGGATGCAATACAACAAGAAAAAAAACATCATGATCAAAATGCATAGCAATGGGCATAAGTAAAACATGCTTAATTAACCCATGCTCATGTAGGATATCATATGTCTAGAAGAGACCAAACAAAATTTTAAAAGTACGAAGCCGTTGGTAGGTTAGTGATGTTGCCACCCCATCATTTAGGTGGATGAGTACTAACCCTCATCTAGGTTGCTGATGATGCCGCCCCATCACCATGGTGGAGAAGTACAAACCCTTCCCTAGGTTGACGAGTACAAATCCCCATCTAGGTGGAGAAGTACGTACCCGCCACTAGGTTATCCAGGTGCTCAACCCCCCCGGATTGGGTATGGTCGATTCTACACTTTATATAGGATTCATCATATGCTCTAGTCCAACACTTTTTATAGGAATAATCATATACATAAGCTCATTTCATCATCATAACAACATTCATATCATATCTCATGCATTGGGCCTTCATTTCTCCATAAAATCATAACCGGACATTTATCAAACACCTTGGGGGTGTGTAATGGGTAAAAAGACCATGCAATTTGGAGATGAAATCATGCAAGAAAATCTGTAGTAAAACCATCAATCAACACCTTGCAATACCTCCAAGACATTCACATCAAAATCCCTTATCAAATCCAACATTAGATCCAAGATTTAGAGCTCAAAACATGCTTAAACAACCATACTTTCATGAACTAATATCACCGTGCAGTAAATTTCTCAATATACAAGACCGACATGCAAAATCTACTTTAAATCATGCAACATTAGTAAAAAGGAGGCTAAGGCACCATGGGTGAAAGGACCCAATGGTTCAATACCGCATACAAGCTTTGGGGAAGTTCTTGATAATGTTTAAAAATGTAGGCTTGAAGCTTGAAGAGAATCCTTAATTCCGGATGAGGGTTTGAGTCTTGAATTTTGAAGTGAAAATATGGCCAAGTGTTTTGGGGAGTATTGGGAAATGTTTAGGATGATATAAGGGTGAAATAAGGCTAAGTATAGGTAAAAACACGTTAGGGTACTTAGGCCTAAGACCCCAAAGCCTTGGATTGAGATAGAAATCACTGGCAGCAAAATACACAGGTCTGCGAAGCACACCCATCGCGAAGGCCAAAATTAACACATGTCCGCCATAGCTGCGCATTGGCGGTGCTGTCGCGGATCTTCTTTGGAAAATTGAAAATTATGAAAATTGAAATTGCTAATCGTTTGCTCTAAAGTTGGGGTTAAACCCTTAACTCCTAATTTTGACCCCCTGAATAAGAATATGAAGTCGAATTTTCAAAATAACAAACGAATTTTGAGATATATGGAACTTAAAATTCAGGCATTCCGAGGCACACTTTTGGGCACTTTTTGGGGTCGTTTCAATATCTTCCCCTTGGGAACATTCGTCCCCAAATGTAAAAGATACGTACAAGACAAGAATGATCATAAACAAATCAGCCCCAACTACAATGCAATATCACATTTAAAACACCATTTTCAGAACCTCAACATGAGTGTAAAATCATCATGACTTGCCAACTTAAACATCAATACATATGAATGACATAGGGGCTGAAAGTAAGATTTGAAATCACAAAGAGAACCTAGAACTTGTACCCTAGGCTTGATTGGAGTGGAAAAGATAAGGATACCACTTTCGCATGTCCTTTTCAGCCTCCCAAGTAGCACTTTTAATTTGTTGGTTCCTCCAAAGGACCTTAACGGATGCCACCTCTTTGTTCCTCAATCTCTTCACTTGCCTATCTAGGATTTGAACCAAAACCTCCTCATAAGTCAAGTTATCCTCAACAACAGCCACAACATCAAGATGCATAATAACATTAGGGTCACCAACACATTTTCTCAACATTGAGACATGGAACACTGGATGAACCAAATTCATTTCACTTCGCAACTTCAACTCGTAAGCTACCTTGCCAACCCTCTTCACGACCTCATAAGGACCAAAATATTTTGGACTCAACTTTCCCTTTTTACCAAAATGGACCACTCTTTTCATTGGAGAAACCTTCAAGTAAACATAATCGCCCACTTTGAATTTATGGTCTCTTCTTCTTACATCGGCATAAGATTTTTGACAACTTTGGGCTATTCTCAACCTTTCCCTAATCATCCTAACCTTCTCAAGAGCCTACATAACCAGACCCGGTCACAATAAAGCTACCTCTCTAACCTCAAACCAACCCACCGGTGATCTACAACATCTCCCATAAAGAGCCTCAAGTGGAGCCATACCGATGCTAGAGTGATAGCTATTGTTTCATGCAAATACAATCAAAGGAAGATGGTCATCCCAACTACCCCTCAACTCCAAAATGCATGTTCTATGCATATCTTCACGAGTTTGAATTATCCTTTTGGCTTGGCCATCTGTTTTAGGGTGGAAGGCCGTATTAAGGTGAACTTTGGTACCAAGACACTTTTTAAAAGACTTCCAAAAGTGTGAAGTAAATTGTGCACCACGATCCGATATAATGGATAAAGGATTGCCCTATAACCTCACTAACTCATGGACGTACAACCTTGCATACTCTTCAGCCCGATAAGTAGTCTTAACCGGTAGAAAGTGAGCTGATTTTGTCATCCTATCAACCACCACCCATATGGAATCAAAACCTTTCCTAGTCTTAGGTAATCCAACCACAAAATCCATGTTAATCACCTCCCACTTCCAAGTAGGAATCTCTATGTCTTGGGTTAGTCCACTCGGCCTTTGATGCTCGGCTTTGACTAGTTGACAACTATGGCAACCGGAAACAAATTTGGCGATATCCCTCTTCATGCCTCCCCACCAATACACATCCCTCAAGACTCTATACATTTGGTGGAAACGGGATGGATAGAGTAAGAAGAATTATGGGCCTCATTAAGAATTCTCTCCCTCAAACCATCAACACATGGCACACACAACCTAGCTTGTTATCTAAGCGCTCCATCTCCCCCTTGGAGAAAACCTATATTTTTCCCTCTTTCACCAAGGCCTTCAATTCAAGCAAGGAGGACTCTAGATCTTATTATGCTATCACCTCATCAACCAAGGAAGATTTAGAACCATTAAAAACAACTACACCATTACCTATATCATCCAACCTAACCCCAAATCTAACTAATCTATGCACCTCCCTGGCCATCTCCCCGTCACCACCATCTACATGTGCTATGCTACCCATAGACACTCGACAAAAAGCATCCGCCACAATATTTCTCTCACCCGGATGATAATGCACACTCATGCCATAGTACTTAAGAAGTTCTAGCCACCTTCTTTGTCTCAAGTTGAGATCTTTTTTGAGTGAAGGTATATTGGAGGCTATTATGATGGGTAAAGACATCCACATGCACCCCATACAAATAATGATGCCATATCTTCAATGCAAATACAATGGTGGCTAATTCTAGATCCTGGGTAGGGTGATTCCTTTCAGAAGTGTAGGCTATGACCTTACCATTTTGCATTAGCACACAACCCAAACCAACTCTAGATGCATCACAATACACAACAAAACCCTCAAGCCCATCTGGTAGAAACAATATAGGAGCAGACACAAGCCTATCTTTCAACGTTTGGAAGCTTTTCTCATATTCATTGGTCTACACAAACTTAACCTTTTTTTGAGTCAATTTTGTCATAGGCGAAGCAATTGAGGAAAACCCATTCACAAACCTTCTATAGTAACTCGCAAGGCCTAATAAATTCCTAATATTTGACTTGGTCAATGGTCTAGGCCAATTCCTAATAACATCAGTCTTTCTAGGATCCACCTTTATACCATTCCCTGACACCACATGACCCAAGAATGCAACCTCCTTCAACGAAAAACTCATACTTGTCATATTTAGCATACAATCTCTCCTCCCTCAACCTTTGCAACACAACCCTCAAATGACCCATATGCTCCTCCCTACTATGTGAATAGATCAAAATATCATCAATGAAGACCACGACAAAGGAATCAAGGTAGGGTTTGAGGACTCTATTCATTAGGTCCATGAAGATGGTCGATGCATTAGTCAACCCAAATGACATCACCACAAATTCATAATACCCATATCTAATCCGGAAGGCCGTCTTGGGAATATCACACTCCCTCACCCTCACTTGATGGTACTCGGACCGAAGATCAATCTTAGAGAAGAAGCTAGCCCCTTGCAATTAGTCAAACAAGTCATCAATTCTTGGAAGAGGATATCTATTCTTTATAGTGACCCTATTGAGTTGCCGGTAATCAATGCACATTCTAAGTGACCCATCCTTCTTTTTCACAAGAAACACCAGAGCACCCCAAGGTAATTGACTAGGTCTAATAAATCCCTTTTCCAACAAATCTTTCAATTGCTCTATTAACTCTTTCAACTCTGCCGGGCACATAACGTAAGGGGAAATGAAGATAGGTTGAGTATCGGGAAGGAGATCTATGCAAAAATCTATCTCCCTTCCGAGAAAGACACCGGTAAGGTCATTTAGGAAGACATCACGAAACTCGTTTACTATGAAAATTGACGCAATGGAAGGGACTTTGGACTCCACATCCTTAACCCTCACAAGATGATACAAACACCCCCTAGAAATCAACCTATGGGCTTTAATGCATGAAATGAATCTACCCTTGACCACCGCATCTTGACTTTCCTACTCAAGGATGGATTTACTAGGAAATTGAAACTTGACCCTACGGGTTCTACAATTAATAGAAGCATAGTAGGCATGCAACCAATCCATCCTAAGAATGACATCAGAGCCTACGACGTCTAATTCAATAAGATCACAAGCTAACAACTTATGCAAAATGCAATTAGAACAATTTCTATACACTTTCCTTGCAACAACTGAGACACCGATAGGAGTACACACTTCATATGACTCATGTAACAACTCGGGGACAACATGAAATTTTTTAACAACAAGATGGGTAACAAAGGAAAGAGTGGCACCCTTATCAATCAAAGCATACACAAAGTCAAAAATTTTCAACATACCGGTAACTCGCCAACCCCTTGCCTACTGTGTAGAGTATAGAATCGATTATACCTTGGGGCACCATCTTGAGGACCACCTCTACCCAATGGAACCGCATTGCACCTTGGCCCTTGCCACAGTTTCTTGGACAATCCACCCTTTTATGACCAAGCACCCCACAATCAAAGCATGCATTAGAAACCTTCAAACACGGGCCCCTATGACTTTTCATACATGTAGGGCACACATCAGTGAGAGCCATATCATCAACACCTTAAGGCCTAGGGAAGTCATTGGCAAATCCCCTATTTGTATCATGAGGAGGCCCTTGGCCTTGCTTGAATCGGCCACCCCTATGTAACTTAACCCCATGATGGGTTCTCTTGGCCTCATGGCCCCTCCTCTTTCTCATCTTTTCTTCCTCCATTTGCTCGGCATAAGTCATCAACCGAGACAAGTCCATGTCACTAATAAGCAAGGCGGACCAACATTCCTCACTCACCAAGTCAGAGACCCCCATCACAAATTTATTCATCCTCGATCTAGGATCGACCATCAAGTGAGGAGCATACTTTGAAAGTTGATTAAATTTGAGGGTATACTCCGTCACACTTATAGCACCTTGTTTCGAGTTTATAAATTTTACCAATTTTGCCTCCCTAAGTTCAAGAGGGAAAAATCGATTAAGGAAGGCCGATTTGAACTCCTACCAAAGCACCACATTACCAACCCCTTCTCACCCTTCCATTGCTCATACGAAATTTGGGCTACCCCTTTGAGTTAGTACGCCGCCAACTCTGCCTTTTCATTTTGCCCAACACCCATGATATATCAAGATTTTGTAGACCTCATCAATGAACTCTCGTGGATCTTCATCCACCTTTGACCTATGGAAAATCAGAGGATTCATCCTCATGAAGTCTCTTACCCTAGCTCCCGGGGTTGTAGCATGAGGGGCTTGGGTACCTTGTTGGACTTGGTTGGCTACCACTTGGGCAAGCATAGTAAGAGCATCCCGGAACTCACCATTAGTAGGTTGCTCCTCAGGAGCTTGGGCCCTCCTTCCTCTAGTGTTTGGCATGATCTAGCATAGGAAAGGACAATTGTTAGGGGGAAAAATCACCATAACTCTATACCATGACTTAGAATATGAAGAAGGGAAACATCTCCTAAAACGCCTCATAGCCTCCTATTCATAGTCATGGCACACTTCACAACTATGAATAGGACTCTAATCGACGCGGTGTGTTGGACTCTGAGGATCTATCAACCTAGTGTTCTGATACCAAGTTTGTCACGTCCCAAGCCTAGAGCCTAAACGTGACACGGTGAATGGAGAACTCGAAGGGACCCCAATCAAGCCTCTCAACTTATCATTACATCATTGGTCGCGGAAATATATAAAAGACATAAAATAAGCATAAGGGGCAAAAGAGCTAAGGGATAGCTTGCCAAAACATCTACGTCAAAGACAAGGAGTCATGGCTCATATCATTATCACACAACTTGTCCAACAAATACCTCTAAATACATACATAGAGCGGGGGGCCAAGACAAAGTAGCCGGGCTCACCCTCATTCATAGTCAAAATAGAACATAAGAGAGTGTATTGATACATAGATAATAGAAAGCATAGACTATGGTCCTTGAAACGGAGGACTCACCAACAAGCTTGGAATAGCACCGACTAGCCAAGTGGAGGGGGAGGATGATGAACTTGAGCACTGGTTCGTACATGGTGATATCATGTAGATAAGAGTATGCGTTAGCACATTTGAATATACTAGGTATGTGGGATACAATGCAACAAGAAAAATAAACATCATGATCAAAATGCATAGTAATAGGCAATGACATATCATAGAAAGATGGCATGTATGAACAATGCATAAGTAAAACATGCTCAAGTAACCCATGCTCATGTAGGATATCATATGTGTAGAAGAGACCAAACTAAATCTTCAAAGTATGAACACGTTGGTAGGTTAGTGATGCTGCCACCCCATCATTTAGGTGGATGAGTACCAACCCTTGTCTAGGTTGCTGATAATGCCGCCCCATCACCGTGGTGGAGAAGTACAAACCCTTCCCTAGGTTGAGGAGTACAAACCCCTATCTAGGTTAGTGATGATGTCTCCCCATCACTAGGTGGAGAAGTACAAACCCGTCACTAGTTTATCCGGGTGCTCAAACCCCCCGAATTGGGCATGGTCGATTCTACACTTTATATAGGATTCATCATATGCTCTAGTGCAACACTTTTTATAGGAATAATCATATACATAAGCTCATTTCATCATCATAACATCATTTATATCATATGTCATGCTTTGGACCTTCATTTCCCCAAGAGAGTGTGTAGTGGGGGTAAAAGACCATGCAATTTGGAGATGAAATCATGCAAGAAAATCTGTAGTAAAACCATCAATCAACACCTTACAACACCCCCAAGACATTCACATCAAAACCCCTCATCAAATCCAACATTAGATCTAAGATTTAGAGCTCAAAATATGCTAAAACAACCATACTTTCATTAACTAAAATCACTGCGCAGTAAATTTCTCAATATACAAGACCCACATGTAAAATTAACTTTAAATCTTGCAAAATCAGTAAGAAGAAGGCTTAGGAACCATGGGTAAAATGACCCAATGGTTCAACACCACATACCTTAGCTTTGGGGAAGTTCTTGATGAAATTTGAAAATGGAGGCTTGAAGCTTGAAGAGAATCCTTATTTCCAGATGAGGGTTTGAGTCTTGAATTTTGAAGTTAAAATATGGGTAAGTGTTTTAGGGAGTATTGAAAAATGTTTAGGATGATATAATGGTGAAATAAGGCTAAGTAGGTAAAAACACGTTAGGGAACACTTAAGCCCAAGACCCCAAAGCCTCGTACCAAGATAGAAATCACTAGCAGCGAAATATACAGGTCCATGATGTGGACCTATCACGAAGGCAAAATTAACACATATCTGCGACAGCTGCGCATCACGGTGCTGTCGCGGATCATCTCTAGAAATTGAAAATTATGAAAATCGAAATTGCTAACCGTTTACTCTAAAATTGGGGTTAGACCCTTTTCCCGCTAGTTTTGACACCCTGAACAAGAATATGAAGTCAGACTTTCGAATGACAAAGGATCTTGAGATAATTGGAATTTAAAATTCTGGGGATTCCGAGGCACACTTTTGGGCATGTTTTGGGGTCGTTTCAGGTTGGTACAAAGGGGTTTAAGTATGTTTCTCATATTGAGCTTATATTCCTTAATCGTGATTTACTAGTATGTTTTACCTTGAGCATTGAGCATGCATGTCATACTGATATTATGCCTATCCCCTGCTTACAATTATGCATTTCGATTATGCTGCCCATCTCTTGCTAGCATTGCATCCCACATACTTAGTGCATGCAAACATGCTAGCGCATACTCTATGCCTACATGATATTACCATATAGGACCCGGAGTTCCTATTGATTCTTCTTGTGGCTAGATGGATTGTTCAAGTTAGCCTTTGGTGAGTCCTCCATTTCGGGGACATTGACTATTCTCTTATACTAGTTCTAAGACTATCTTTCTTTTATGTATGTATTAACTATGAGGGTGAGCCCGGTTGCTTTTCTTGGCCTCCGCTTTAATCTATGCAGTAGAGGTGTTGTTGGACATATTATGTACTATGCTTTAGCTTTTTGACTCACTTATCATATTCAAACTATTTAAGTATAAATCTCTCTCTCCGTTAATCCTAATTCCCCTTGTTTATGTTTCTTACGTTCTTTTACATTTCTTCCACGACCAAGGATGTGTAATGATATGCTATGAGGCTTGTTTGGGGTTCCTTCGGGCTCCCCATTCGCCGGTCATGTCTAGGTCCTAGGCTTGGGTCGTGACATTTAACCGGTAGTAAACGAGTCGGCTTTGTCATTTTATCAACCACAACCCAAATAGAATCAAAACCCTTTCTGGGCTTAGGCAACCCAGCCAAAAAGTCAATGTAAATTTCCTCCCACTTCCAAGTAGGAATCACTATATCTTGGGTTAGGCCACCCGGCCTTTGGTGCTTGGCTTTGACTTATTGGTAATTATGACAACCAGATAAAAATTTGGTGATGTCTTTCTTCATGCTTCTCCACCAAAACATATCTCTCAAATCTCTATACATCTTGGTAGAACTGGGGTTAATAGAATAGTAAGAATTATCAGTCTCATAAAAAATCTTCTCCCTTAAGCCATCAACATTAGGAACACACAACCTACCTTGGTACCTATGGGCACCATCTCCCCCATGGGAGACAACCTCTACCTTGCCATCTCTCACCAAGGCCTTCAATTCTAACAAGGAGGGGTCAAGATCTTGCTTTAGTTTTACCATATCAACTAAGGAAGATTTTGAACCATCAACAACCACAATACCTCCGTTATCAACCTCTTCAAACCTAACCCCCAATCTAGCCAACTGATGCACCTTCCTAGCCACTTCTTTGCCCAAACCATCAACATGAGCTAGGCTACGCATAGACATTATCACGACCCAAGCCTACATCCTAGACATGATACGGGGAATGGGGAACTCGAAGGAACCCCAAACAAGCCTCTTAGCATATCATTACACATCCTTGGTTGTGGAAATATTTGAACAACAAGGGATAGTAAATAGGGATAAATGGGCTAAGGGACAGCTTTAATACCATAGAAACATGACATGCCAATAGAATATAGCATTAATACATCATAAGGTTCCAACAACACCTCTACTACATAGATAGAAGCAGGGGCCACAACAATCTTTGGGATGACCCTCATAGTCATAAGTTTGCAACATAGAGAAAGTCAATACATAGCATGAAAATCAAGAGACATATGTCCTCGGGGATGAGGACTCACAAACTTGCTTTGAGAGAAATCGTACTAGCCACGTGGATGATGAGGATGATCAATTAGGGCTCCATTTCTACATGGTAAGATCATGTAGGCATAGAGATTGCGTTAGTTTGTTTGAATGTACTAAGTATGTAGGATGTAATGCAACAAGAGATATGCAGTATATGCAAAATGAACATCATAGGCAATGGATAACATAATAGCAATATGACATGCATGAATAATTCTTGAAGTAAGACATGCTTATTTAGAACATAATACACATATAAAGAAGAGACCAGCATTACAATGGATTGTCACACCCTACCATACATCGTGATAGAGGTATCAACCACTCAATTAGTTGATGGACATCACACCATCCATCATAGTGGTCAAGGTATCAACCCCTTAACTGGTTGATGGACATCACAACCTCTATCGTAGTGGTCAAGGTATCAACCCCTCAACTAATGGACATCACACCCTCCATCATAGTGGTCAAGCCTACAACATGGTTAATAGACATCACACCCTCCATCATAGTGGTTGAGGCAAAGCACCCCCTCAACAAGGTGTGGACATCTTGCAACACTATAGATACTTTTCAAGAAATCAACACATATATATACTTTACTTTCATCGTCATAAAGTCACTTATATCATATTTCATGCATTAGGCCTTCAACAACTTAAGAAACCTTAATGGAACATTTGATCAAACACTTGGCAGGTGTGCAATGCTAGTATAAAACCATGCAATTCAAGGGTTAAATCACGCAACAAAAATCAATGTAAAACCACCCCTCAACACTTGGTAATACACTCAAGCAATGTACATTAAAATCCCTCATCAAATTTCAAAGTAGATAATATATCCATACCTCAAGACATGCTTAAACAATCACACTTTAATAAAACCCCAATATAGTTGATAGTCAAATTCATAATAAGTAAGACCCATAAGTAATTCAACATAGAAATATGAAATTTATGTAAAATGGAGGCTTGGGCACCATGGTGAAAAGACTCAATGGTTGAAACTGGCATACCTTAGACTTTGTGTTCCTTGAATTGGGTTGTGAAAGACTTGGAGCTTGGAAGTGGGTCATGGAATCCAAAACTTGTTCTTGAGTTTCCTTGAATTTGTATTGGGGTTTTGATGGAGGCTCTTGAGAGAATTTGAGAGTGTATTTGAGATGAGAGTAATAACTTTGATCCTTTGGAATAAGGTTTAGGTCTTTTGGGGAGGAGGTTAGGATAGCATTAGAAGTCCAAAAATATCATTAGAATAAATAAAATTTATGAAAACGCCATTAGTGAAATGGAGGAAAAAAATTGGCAAAGTGTTGCCCCACTGGAGGCTTCACTGGTCGTGGGCACTCCATGGGTCGTGTACAGTGCCCGTGAGATGGGACTTAGAAAAAAAAATTGGAATTGGAACACTTGGGAAAAAGTCATCGTCAACATCACTTTGACGGGCCACTTCACGGGCCGTCTGATGTTACACGGTCCGTGTAGTGGTCCGTTGAACCACACTTACAAAATAATGTTGTCAAGCCACCCCATGCCCAAGTTGACGAGCCGTCTGACCTGTCACAGCCCGTCAAGGTGGCCATGGCACCATACTTAGCCAAAATTCCTCCCACGCCCACTCTTCCCCACTTGTACACACTCCACGACCAGCCACACAATTAGCGGCAAGCCACACGACCCATGCCACTGGCCGTGCCCCATGCCTTAAACCAAAAATGGTCTTTTCTAGCTCAAGGGAGCCCACACATCACATCCAACACCTCATTTCCCGTCTAGGTGCTCATGTGACATTGCTCATAGGAGGGTCTCACGAAAATGGTCATAACTCCTTCATCTGACCTCGGAATAAGGTGAAACCAAGTGCGTTGGAAAGCTAACTCAAAGGGATTTCATTTGAAATGTCATGGCCCATCCTATTCCAAGTGTGCTAAATTTTATGCATCTTTTGAAGTTGAACCTTACATGAACCGACACCCGAAACTCAACTCGCAGGGAAGTCATGATCTTGTCTAAGTATTAGAAGTCTCCCATGACCCTAACACACTCCCAACCTGACCAAATGAGTCTTGAAACATGGCTACATAAGAGCATGGAGTTATGGGGTGTCACAATATCTCTCCCTTGGAATCATTTATCGCTGAATGTCAAAGAAGCGTACACAAGGAAAGTAATCATGAAGATTTTAGCCTAGCATGGATGCGACAAATGTACTGAAACATGATTTTCAAATAATCTCAACATGAACATCAAAATCACCATAAACTTGTCAATATAAACATAAATGCATGCAATGACATAAGAGTCGAAACTTAAGACTTGAAAACACATAGGGGGAACATAAATTAGTACTTTAGGCTTGAGTAGAGTGGAAAGATATTGATATCAGTTTTTGTACGTCCCTCTCGGCTCCCCATGTGGCACTTTCAACTTGACGATTCTCCCAAAGGACCTTGACGAGCACTACATCCTTATAAAGCAACCTTCCCACCTATCCATCGAATATCTCCACCGGGACCTTCTCCTAAGCCAACTCATCCTCCACTACAGCACAACCTCAAAGAGGTCTATAACACTTGAGTCACTAACATATCTCCTCAACCTAGACGCATGAAAAATTGGACGAGCCATACCCATATCCACAGGCAACTCCAATTCGTAGGCCACCTTACCAATTCACCTCAACCTTATACCTTGGGCTTAATTGTCAACCTTATACACACTTAGCCCACCTTGGTACCTAAAGCCACCATCTCGCCCTTGGGAGTCAACCCCCATTCTGAACTTCACCTAACATAATCAACCAGTGAACTTCTCCAACCACCCCTTTTTGTCATCCCGAAGATTCTTACTTCCCATAATTAGTAGGCAACCTCAGATTCATCAAAATTCACAACATCACCCTCAAATGATCCACAAGCTCTAAATAAGTCAATACTTCATCACTAGAGACCACCAAAAGCATGACAAGGTGGGGTTTCAAGACTCTACTCACAAAACCCATAAACATAGTCGGTGCATAAGTCAACCAAACAACTCCATCACAACTCAAAATGCTCACTCCTAGTCTGATAGGATAAATAGGGATACCACCTACCCTCATCCTCACTTGGGTATTAAATCTGAATCGAAGATCAATCTTAGAGAAGTGACTAATCCATTGTAGTTGACCAAATAGATCGCCTATCCTTAACGATCATTTTACAACCTTACGGGTTCTACCCTCTTTGGAAGCATGATATGCATGTAGCCAAACCACCCTACGACATCCAAATCATCAAGCCAAGTTCACAGGCCAAGACTCTATGCAATAAGAACATGGATTAACCCTTGTAAGCCTTTTTAGCAGCAATAGACTCACATAGCCAAATCTTATTAGCGACAAAGAGGAACAATGAAAGGAATAGTGACCCCCGGAATCATCAAAGCATGGACAACAAAATCAAGAAAAGCCTTTAACAGACCGGTGGCATCATCGGGCACCTCGTCCCCTCCTTTCCTGCTTTTAAGAGCATAGGTATCGATTACGTCTTAGAGCACCCCCTTGATAAACATCACCACCTTTACCCTTGCTGCATTTACAAAGACAATCATTACCTTATGACCCATCTCCTCACAACCACAACAAGTGTTCGTACCCTTCAAGCATAGGCTATCATGGCATTTCCCACATCTTGGGCACCTAGTATAAGGCATTACACACCCCTACATTTAAGATTTTGGAACTTTCCTTCGAAATGGGCCCTCTTGGCCTCCTTACCATTTCTTTTCCCCATCTTTTTTTTCTCCAATTGTTTGGCATACGTCATGAGGCGGGACAAGTCCATGTCATCTATCAATATAGTGGCATAACATTCTTCGTTCACCAACTTGGATAAAACCATCACAAACTAATTCATCCTAGACCATGGATTGGCCACCAATTAGGGAACATATTTAGAGAGTTGATTGAATATGAGGGCATACTCCCTCACAATCATTGACCCTTGCTTCAAATTCATGAATTCCATCATTTTGGCCTCTCGTAGCTCAAGAGGGAAGAATTGGTTGAGAAACGCCGCCTTAAACTCCTCCCAAAGGATCACATCCTTGTTCCCCTTCTCCTTCTTCCATTGAGTATACCATATTTGGGCCACTGCCTTGAGTTGGCAAGCCTCCAACTCTGGCTTCTCTTCCGACCTCATACCCATAAGAGATAACACTTTGTACACCTCATCATCAAATTCTTGAGGGTCCTCATCCACTTTAGACTAATTGAACTGCGGTGGGTTCATCCTAATGAAATCCCTTAACCTAGTTGTAGGGTGGGAGCATGAGGGGCTTGTGCCCCTTGTTTGATTTGGTTGGTCACCACTTAGCAAGAGCATCCAGAACTCTTCATGAGCCGATTGTTCCTCGGGTGTGTGGGATAATCTTCCTCTTGTGTTAGGCATGATCTAGCATAGAAAAGAACAATTATTAGGGGGAAACCTTACCTTGACTCCTATAGTGCGACATAGACTAAGAAGAAGGGAAACATTTCCTAGAACGTCTCATAGCCTTTTTGCTCATAGTCACTCTAATCGACGCGGTGTGTTGGATACCGAAGACCACTAACAACCTAGTGCTTTGATACCAAGTTTATCAGGACCCAAGCCTAGGGCCGAGATGTGATACGGCAAATGGGGAACCCGAGGGAACCCCAAACAAGCATCTTAGCATATCATTACACATCCTTGGTTGTGGAAGCATTTGAACAACAACAGGGGATAGTAAATAGGGATAGATGGGGCTAAGGAACAACTTTAATACCATAGAAACATTACAAGCCAATAGAGTACAACATTAATACGTCATAAGGTTCCAACAACACCTCTACTACATAGATAGGAGCGGCAGCCACAACAATCTCCGGGCTCACCCTCGTAGTCATAAGTTCCAACATAGAGAAAGTCAATACATAGCATGAAAATGAAAAGACATATGTCTCGGAGTTGAGGACTCGCCAACTTGCTTTGAGAGAAATAGTAATAGCCACGTGGAGGAGGATGATCAAGTGGAGCTCTGGTCCAACATGGTAACATCATGAAGGCATAGGATATGCGTTAGTACGTTTGAATGTACTAAATATGTAGGATGCAATGCAACAAAAGATAGGCAATATAGGCAAAAATGTAACATCATAAGAAATGGATAACATAGTAACAAGATGACATGAATGAATGATGCTTGAAGTAAAACATGCTTATTTAGAACATATTACGTATGTAAGAAGAGACCAACATTACGATGGATTGTTACACCCTACCATCCATGGTGATTGAGGTATCGATCCCTCAATTGGTTGATGGACATCACACCCTCCATCATAGTGTCAAGGTATCAACCCCTTAACTGGTAGTGGACATCACACCCTCTATTATAGTGGTCAAGGTATCAACTTCTTAACATGGTTAATGGACATCACGCCCTCCATCATAGTGGTCAAGGTATCGATCCCTCAACATGGTTAATGGATATCACACCCTCCATCACAATGGTCAAGGTATCAACCCTTCAACATGGTTGATGGACATCACACCCTCCATCATAGTGGTTGAGGCAAAGCACCCCCTCAACAAGGGGTGGTCATCTTGCAACACTGTAGATGCTTTTCAAGAAATCAACACATCTATATACTTTACTTTCATCATCTTAAAGTCACTTATCTCATATTACATGCATTAGGCCTTCAGCAACTCAAGAAACCTTAATTGGATATTTTATCAAACACTTGGCGGGTGTGTAGTGCAAGTATAAAACCATGCTATTCAAGGGTGAACTCATGCAAGAAAAATCAATGTGAAACGACCCACCAACACTTGGTAATACCCTAAAGCAATTTACATTAAAACCCCTCATCAAATCTCAAAGTAGATCATAGATCCATCGCTCAAAACATACTTAAACAATCACACTTTAATGAAACATCGATATAGTGCATAGTCAAATTCATAATAAGTAAGACCCATACGTAATTCAACTTAGAAATATGAAATTCCTGTAAAGAAAAGTCTTGGGAACCATGGGTGAAAGGACTCAATGGTTGAAACCTATATACATTAGGCTTTGAGTTTTTGAAATTGGATTGTGAAAGACTTAGGAGCTTGGAAGTGGGTCATGGAATCCGAAACTTGTTCTTGAGTTTCGTTGAATTTGTATTGGGGTTTTGATGGAGGGTCTTGAGAGAATTTGAGAGTGTATTTGAGATGAGAGTAATGAGTTTGATCCTTTGGAATAGAGGTAGGTGTTTTGGGGAGGTTAGGATAGCATTAGAGGTCCAAAAAGATCATTAGAATAAATAAAATTTATGAAAATGCCATTAGTGAAACGGAGGAAAAATTGGCAAAATGTTGCCCCGTTGAAGGCTTCACTGGTCTTGTGGCACACCACAGATCATGTGGTGTGCCCATGAGATGGGACTTAGAAAAGAAAAAATGGAATTGGAACACTTGTGATAAAGTTATCGTCAACATCACTTTGACGGGCCACTTCACCGGTTGTGTGATGTTACACGGTCCATGTAGTGGTCCATTGAACCACACTTAGAGAAAAAATGTTTCCAGGTCACCCCACGCCCAATTTGACAAGCCGTCTGACCTCCATGGCCCGTCAAGGTGCTCGTGGCACCACACTTGGCTAAAATTCCTCCTACGACCACTCTTCCTCACTTGCACACACTCCATGACAAGTCACACCGCCCGTGCCACTAGCCGTGCCCCATACTTTCTATCGAAACTGGTCTTTTCTAGCTCAAGGGAGCCGACACGCCCATCCAAAACCTCACTACTTGTCTAGGTGCTCGTGTGACATCACTGCACTGGAGGGTTTCACAAAAACAGTCATAACTCCTTCATTCGACCTCGGAATGAGGTGAAACTAAGTGCGTTGGAAAGCTAAACTCTAAGGGCTTTCATCTGACATCTCGTGGGCAATCTTCCAAGTGTGCTAAAAGTTATGCTCATTTAAAGTTGACCCTTTGATGAACCGACACCTAAAACTCAACTAGTAGGGAAGTCATGAACTTGTCTAAGTACTATAAGAGCATGGAGTTATGAGGTGTCACAGACACCCTACTGAAGCATCGGCCACAACATTAGCTTTACCAGAATGATAATGCACGCTCATATCATAATCCTTAAGAAGCTCTAACCACCTCTGTTGCCTCAAGTTGAGATCTTTTTGAGTGAACACATTTTGGAGACTCTTATGATCGTTAAACAAATCAACATGCACCCCATAAAAATAATGTCGCCAAATATTCTGAAAAAAATACCACGGCAGCCAATTCAAGTTCATTAGTAGGATAATTCTTTTCATGCACCTTAAGTTGGTTGGAAGCATAGGCTATCACCTTACTTTTTCGTCAAAACACAACCTACCCGAATTCATAAGGCATCACAATACACAACAAACCCTTCCAACCCTAATGGTAGTGACAAGATAAGAACGGACACAAGTTTATCCTTCAAGGTGAGGAAACTCTTCTCACACTAATCGGTCCACACAAACTTGACCTTCTTTTGAGTCAACATAGTCATGGGAGAAGCTATAGAAGAGAACCCATTTAGAAACCTCCAGTAGTAACCCCCTAAGCCCAAGAAGCTTCTAATATCCAACGGGGTCAAAGGTCTAGGCCAATTTCTAATCAATACCATCTTTATAGGATCCACGTGAATACCATCTCTCGACACCACATGATCTAGAAAGGCAACCTCTTTCAACCAAAATTCACATTTTTCATACTTAGCATAACTTTTCTTTCCTCAATCTTTGAAGAACCACCCTCCAATGACTCACATGCTCCTCCTCACTATAAGAGTAGATCAAAATATCGTCGATGAAAACCACAACAAACAAATCAAGGTAGGGTTTGAAGACCCTATTCATAAGATTCATGAAGATACTCGATGCATTTGTCAAAGTAAAAGACATAATCACAAATTCATAATGCTCATACCTAGTCCATAAGGCTGTCTTGGGAATGTCACACTCCCTCACCTTCACTTGATGTTACCCAGACCGAGATCAATCTTAGAGAAGTGACTAGCCCCTTGAAGTTGGTCAAATAGAACTTCAATCGTTGGTAGAGGATACTTATTCTTTATGGTAACCATATTAAGTTGTCGGTAGTCAATGCATATTCTAAGAGATCCATCCTTCTTTTTCACAAATAACACCGGTGCACCCCAAGGTGATTGGCTAGGCCTAATGAAACCCTTCTCAACAAGTCCCTCAATTGCTCTTTCAACCCCTTCAACTCCGTCGAGGCCATACGGTAAGGGGGAATAGAAATGGATTGAGTATCGGGAAGGAGGTCTATACCAAAGTCTATTTTCCTTTTGGGAGGAACACCGGGAAGGTCATTTGGAAAGACATCAAGAAATTCATTTACCACCGGATTCGACTCTATAGGAAGGACTTTGGACTCAACATCCCTAAGCCTCACAAGATGATAGAGACACCCCTTAGAGATCAATATTTGGGCTTTAATGCAAGAGATAAAGCTACCCTTGACCACCACATCATGATTCTCCCACTAAAGGACAGTTTCACTTGGGAGTTAGAATTTGAACATATGTACAATCAATAGAGGCAATATGCATGTAACCAATTCATCCTAAGAATGACATCAAAATCTACCATATCCAACTCAAGAAGATCACAAGGCAATATTTTATGCAAAATGCAAACGGGGCAATTTCTATGACCTTTCAAGCAATAACAGATG
Organism: Solanum medicagineum; assembly: GCA_026153255.1. NCBI lineage: Eukaryota > Viridiplantae > Streptophyta > Magnoliopsida > Solanales > Solanaceae > Solanum > Solanum medicagineum. The sequence goes on from JAPFFP010000089.1 coordinate 2,107,973, forward strand.
CACCAATAGGAGTAGATACCTCATAAGACTCACAATAGTTCGGGCTCAACATGAAACTTTTTTGTAACAAAAGGAGTAATAAAAGAATGAGTGGCACCCAGGTCTAGCAATGCATACGCATCAAAATCAAAGACTTTTAACATACTGGTGATCACATCGGGCACCTCATCAACCCCTTATCTCCCTTGGAGTGCATAGAACCGATTATGCCTTGGGGAACCACCTTGTTGGCATCCTCTTCCCAAAGGAACCATATTAGCACCCCGACCTAGTGGATGAACATTTTACCCTTCTTTTGATTCCGAGGACAATCAGCCTTCTTGTGACCCACTTCCCCACAATTATAGCAAGCATTAGTGTCCCTCAAACATGGGCTATCACAACCTCTACCACATCTTGGGAACATAGGTGTAGGCATCACACCGCCACCTAGTTGGGGCCTTGGATAGTCATTAGCAAATCTCCCACTGGGAACATGAGAAGACTCTTGGCCTTGATGAAATCGGCACCCTTGGGACCTTGGAATATACCATCAAAATGGGCCTTCTTGGCCTCACTACTCCTTCTCTTCGTTAACTTCTCCCCCTCCAATTGTTTGGAATAGATCATGAGGCAGGATAAGTCAATGTCACCAATCAACATAGCGGCACAATACTCCTCATTCACCAAGTCAGATACCCCCATCACAAACTTATTCATTCTAGACCTTGGGTCTACAATCAAGTGTAGAGTATACTTAGAGAGTTTGTTGAACTTGAGGGAATATTCCCTCACACTCAAAGATCCTCGCTTCAAATTCATTAACTCCATCATTTTGGCCTCTCTAAGCTCAAGAGGAAAGAACCGGTTGAGGAAAGTCGCCTTAAAATCCTTCCAAAGAATCACATTGTTGTTCCTTTTCCCCTTCTTCTATTGAGTATACCATATTTGGGCCACCCCCTTGAGTTGGTATGCGGCTGATGTGTTGTCAAAATACAACACATTTGATGCTTATAACAAGGGATTTTGTGAGTTCTTAATGCGACTTTCTATGGTTTTTATGTGCTTTTGTGTTGTTATTACAAAAAAGATAGGTTAGGATGATTTTGGGATAAAATTGTAGATTTTGCTGAAGTGTGGCACATAAGAGCCTTCTTACGAGTCGTAGGATGATCTCGTAGCAAGAAACACAGAGCAAAAATCAGAAATCTGCTAAGTGGAGATCAGCCCTACGAGGCCACTTTACCAGTCGTAGGTCTCATTACGACTCGTATAGATGGACTCATAGCAAGAAATAGAGAGCCTAAATTTTGGACCACAAACTGAAGGCCTAGACTATGAGAGGAGCATACGACTCGTAGCCCAAGCAACAAATCATACCAGTGGGTCATAACAGTCAAGTCCAAAATGCAAAGTGCTTGATACAAGACCCCGACTACGATTCGTAGGTCACCCTACGAGTCATACCAGTGCAATGTACCTGTTGCCAACTGTCTTTTTTGTATAATTTTTAGGGTTATGTTTGTAAATACTATAAATACATTATGTTAGGGTTTAGAAAATATGGATCCTAGACTTGAATCTTTGAAAAGAGACTTTCAATATTCTCTCTAGATTTTTTAGGGTCTTAGTGTAGAATCTCATTTTCAATTGGAAAAAACACTTTTGGGGATTGCAAATCTTATATTGTATTCACTCTCCATCTATCAACACTTGTGGTTTGCAACTTGTGGTGGTATCGTTCTTTATTGCTTTGGGTAAAATTCTCAACTATGTCTTTTCTTCGCATTCTTATTGGTTTTGCCTTAGCCATTAGTAGCTAAGCACCCACAACTTGGGGTTGTGGGAACCATGGGTAGGTGACTTGAGATAACCTAGATCAATTGCATTTCTATTATTGGGTTTTGCATGTATTATCGATGTCCCTTGATTTTGATTGTTGTTTGGTGGTGGCCAACACCAAACCCTACCTCCTATCACGATCCCGACCAAGGTAGTGATGAATAGGAAAGGGAAGTAGATGATAGGATTTGATTGATGTGTTCTCATCTAATCAACCAAACCTGACCAAGGGGAGGTTGACTGGGACAATAGGTAATGGTTAGTTGACACACCATGGTTCCCGACCAAGCACCATGGTGAAATTCAATCTTCACCTTCACAAAAGGGCTGAAAGAACCTATATTACCATCTTACATATGAATTTCTAATTATAGTTATGTTGTCTAGGGTAATTGAGTCAACAAATTGTCCTTAAATTTGAGTGTTTCTTCGCATAATAGCATATTGCTTACTTTTAGTTTTGTTCATAAATTACAACCCCCCTCCCCATTTAGAGGTTTTAGTTATCGATGCTCGAAATGATTGATAGTGAATTCTTTTAGTCCAAGCCCTGAATTCCCTGTGGATTCAACCGTAACCTTCATTTACAGCGACCGCTTTCTTATTGAAGGGTGAACATCATAAAAAATTATAGTACCGTTGTCGGGGAATACGACTAGGTTTTGACTTGATTTCACTATTAAATAGTTCAAGTATTAATTTGTAGACTCTCTTGTATTTTACTTTTATTTTTGTTTTTGTTGTTGATTTTATTTGCAGCGTGTATTAGGTTGTATGCCCAACATAAGGACCTAAGGCAATCCCTTAGCTCCGATCAATTTGAAGATCCATCGACTCTTAAGAAGAATGGCTCAGGTGAATGAGGATACCACGGTTGAGGAAGAAATGAATATGAACGATGATATGGGAAGAGAAGACAATCCACCCCCGAGGGATAATAAGCCACAACTTAGGGATTTCAACGAGAACGCTTATGGTTGGAACCAATATAGCTTGAACCATATGGCCATGGAAGTTACTGGTGTTATAGTGTTGCCTCCATTACCGGCAAATGCTAAGTTCTCGGTGTCAAGTGGATTACTTCAATACTCCAAAGCCGTGGGTTGTTTGCGGGGCTACCTTTAGAGGATCCCCATCATCATCTCCATAATGTTGTCTTCATTTGCAAGAGTGTCATGGGGACACCAAATCTTTCTCTTGATGTCATTGGTTTGCGAGTGTTTTCATTGTCACTAACTGGTAATGCAGCTATATGGTTATCAAAGCTCCTTCCGTGTACAATAACAAGTTGGGAAGAGCTTCAGAGAGTGTTTTTAGAGAGATTTTTCCCAAGATCAAAGAAGCTAAAGCTCAAAGATCAAATAAATAATTTTGAGCAATTACCGAGTGACTCTATTAGTACCATATAGGAGAGATTCACCAAATGCTTGAGGATGGTTCCTAATCATAAGATTGTCGATGATGCCTTGGTTGAGATTTTCTATCAGGCACTTGACGAGAATAGTCAAGCTTGTACCAACACAATTATGGGAGGCATGTTTCTTGACCAACCTTTTGCATTGATAGCCGCAAGGATGGAGCAAGTGGTTAAAACTAATAGAGCATGGTGTGAAAGAGAGCGAGGTGCTATGAAGACTTCCTGTGCAGTCAATACGAACAATGATCAAACAAAGGTCAATGAAGAGATCATGGAGCAACTTGCCCAACTTCGCACGAGTATGGACTTGGTCTTAAAGCAAAACCAAGAAATTATCCAAGTGGTAACCCACCAAGCTCTTATGGATCCCATGTATGAATATCCGTTCATTGATGGAGATGCTTGTTTTGTGAGTAACTAAGCGGCGGATTTCCAAAATAACCCCCAAGGGTCCAACTCGGACTATTGGAGGCAAGGTTCTGAGAATCAAGGTCGAAACTACAACCGTGATGTTGCTTATAGAGACCACCAAGGTGGCTTCTATGAAAGAGAGAGAGTGTCCGACAAGAATATGATTGTTCATGCTGGATCAAACTACCAAAAAGCCGGAAGGAAACATCTTGATGTGCTTATAAAGGTTGGCAAATTCATCTTTCCTATAGACTTTGTGATCCTTGACTGTGAGGTTGATTTTGAGGTGCCCATTATATTGGGAAGATAATTTCTATCCACGGGGAGAGCCTTGGTGGTTATGGATTTGGGTCAACTTCGATTTAGGGTTAATGATGCAGAGGTCGTGTTTGACATTGGCCAATCAATGAAACACCCTGATGAGTTTAAGAGTGAAGTTTGGGCCTTTGAAGATTTTTGATGATGGATGATGACAAAGTCAAGCCACGACATTAAACAAGGTGCTTCTTGGGAGGCAACCCAAGTATATTTTGATTTACTTGACGTGTTTTTAAGTTTATTTTGGTCATATGAACTCTTAGTTACAAAGTTTGATGTTTGTTTTTGTTTTAAAGACATTGACTCAGTTGTGATACTTTGAGGATTACTGTATTTTGAGGATTGGTTTGTAGGTGAAAATTAAGAACTGAAGATGTGAGGTAAAATTTCACTTAGAACAGCCTCTACGAGCATGCCTATGAGTCGTAATGACTACTGTGACTCGTAGTCATGCCTTGTAGGGAGAAGCAGTATGGAGTAAAGATTGGCATACACACTACATGCCAACCTTACGATTCGTAGGAGCCCTTACGAGTCATAAGTGGGGTTCATAGTACCTAGGTACGGAGTCACATTTTTCTAAGTGTTGAGGTCTGCTATGAGCCTTCGGAGTCCCTAAGACTCGTAGTTGGGGTCTCGTAGCCCCGATACGCAATATTTTAACTTGTTGACCCGAATTGATATTTAAGGGGTCAAAATTCATTTTGACCACTAAAATTACACTCCTTGCCCTAATTGACCAAGAATCGCCAAACCCCTTTGTCTTTTACTTTTTCGATCACCGTCCCAGCTATCCACATCATTATTTCGGCGAATATTCCAGCAAGTCTATTTTCTAGGGTTTCGATATCCCTTTCCCTCTTCATTGTATCTATTTGATCAACCTCTCACTTGGTAAGTTTCTTGATTAAGTTTGGTACACTCTTATCATGAATTTCATTCTACGATGATTGCGCACTTAATTAAGTCATGATTATTGTCCCGTGTGATGATATCTACGTGTATATATAAGAGTTAGGGTCTGGGTATTGGAGACCCTTAGTATGATATGAATCTTGATAGGGACTATTATTGGGGGGTTGTATTGTTGGCATGCAGATCATATAAGTTTAGTGCATGACTGTTGTGTGATCAATTTGTGAAATAGTGTCAGAGTTGAAATTTCAGGAATGTGCTTCTGCTCTAAAGTGAAATTCATGTTTGGCCATGTTTGAAGTTTTATTTGATTTTCCTAGATTGTCCATGGATTTTGGTGTTATGATAAGTGTGAATTTAGAGACAAGAATTATTCATGCGCTCAACTTGGATGAAGTTTTGGATTAAGTTTGATTTTATGGTAATGGTTGTCATAATTGTCCTGTTTTGTATTATGTCAAAACTTTGTACTTGGATGCTGCATTGTTCTGAGGTTATCCACGTTTGTCATTTGATTCAATTGGTTCTGAGTTCTTGTGGGAAGTTTCAGGCATCCTAGGTGCTTTCTGTTCAATGCTACAAGAACCTACTACGAATCGTAGTACAACCTACGAGTCGTAGTGGCCCCTCGTAGAAGGCACTAGTCACCTGTGGTTCCTTCACATTTCTTACAGGGGCCCATCTACGACTCGTAGCATCCACTATTACTAGTAGTAGGGTCTCGTAAGTCTGACTTAGGTTTCAACAATACCTCTGCAATTAGGTACAAGGCCAGACTACAAATCATGGGCCACCTTACAAGTCGTAACTATACCTCGTATCTGATTCTAGGTTGCATTTTTCTCAGAAGCCTTAGTACCACGAGGCTCGTTTACGACTCGTAGGGGACACCCTACGAGTCGTACCTGCACCTCGTAGCTGCAGACCTGCAATTGTATTAGTGACTTTTCTTTTGATTTCAATGTTTAGGTGTTGATTATTTCTGGTCCTTTGGTAGATGTTCACTAACTAATCAATCATTTTGAGCTCGCATGTTGATGTTGGTTTTCATTGACAATGCCTCCGAAAGACAAACAAGCCATATAGGTTTATAAGAGGAAGCTAGTGGACAAATCCTCCGAAACAGTACAGTCGGAAGGCTATGTGAAAGTCTACAGAACAATGATATACCCTGATGCAAGTGTGCCTCAAACTCGAGGCCGCACTGCGATGGTTCCTATAGAATTTGAGAGTGGTGTGTTGTCAAAATCAGCACATCTGATACCCAAATCAAGGGATTTTGTGAGTTCTTAATGGGACCTTTTATGGGTTTTATGTGCTTTTCTGTTGTTATTACAGAAAAGATAGGTGGGCATGATTTCAGGAGAAAACTGTAGATTTTGCTGAAGTACAAGACATACGAGCCTTCTTAGAGTCGTAGGGTGATCCCGTAGCAAGAAACAGAGAGCAAAAATTAGAAATCTGTTATGCGGGGATCAGCCCTACAAAGCCACTTTACGAGTCGTAGGTCTCACAACGACTCGTATAGGTGGACTCATACCAAGAAACAGAGAGCCAAAATTTTGGGGCCTAGACTATGAGAGGAGCATATGAGTAGTAGCCCAAGAAACGACTCGTACCTGTAGGTCATAAGTGTCAAGTCCAAATTGAAAAGTGCCTGATAGGAGACCCCAACTACGACTTGTAGGTCACCCTACAAGTCATACCTGTGCGACATACCTACTGCCGGCTATCTTTTTTGTATAATTTTTAGGGTTAAGTTTGTAAATACTATAAATACTTTATGTTAGTGTTTAGAAAGGGAGATCCCGAACTTGAATCTTTGAAAATAGACTTTGAATATTCTCTCTAGAATATTTTAGATTATTAGGGTAGGATCACATTTTTAATTTTGAAAACCCACTTCTGGAGATTGCAAATCTTGCATTGTATTCACTCTCCATCTATCAAAGCTTGTGGTTTGCAACTTGTGGTGGTATTGTTCTTCATTGCTTTGGGTAAAATCCTCAACTATGTCTTTTATTTGTATTCTTATTGGTTTTTCTTTAGCCATGAGTAGCTAAGCTCCCACAACTTGGGGTTATAGGAACAATGGGTAGTTGACTTGAGATAACCTTGACTAATTGCATTTGTATGATTGAGGTTTTTCATGTATTGTTATATCCCTTCATTTTGGTTATTGTTTGGTGGTGGCCAACATCAAACCCCACGTACTATCATGGTCCTGACCAAGGTAGTGACGAATAGAAAAAGGGAAGTAATGACAGGATTCGATTGATGTGTTGTCATCTAATCAACCAAACCTGACCAAGGGGAGGTTGACTGGGACAAAGGGTAACGATTAGTTGGCACGCCATGGTTACCGACCACATGCCATGGTCAAATTCGACCTTCACCTTCACAAGAAGGGTGGAAGAACCTATGTTACCATCCTGCATGCAAATTTCCATTTATAGTTATGTTGTCTAGGGAAATCGAACCAACGAATCATGGAGAACATAATTCTCAAGTTGTCCCTAAATTTGAGTGTTTCTTCTCATAATATCATAGTGTTTACTTTTACTTTTGTTCTTAAATCATAACACACCCCATTTAGAGATTTTAGTTATCGATGCTCGAAATGATGAATAGTAAATTCTTATAGTCAAGCCCTGTAATCCCTGTGGATTCGACCCTAACCTTCGATTAGGTTAATTACTGACAGCGAAGAGGTTGTCCAAGAGATAAAGTTTGATTTCATCAAAGTGAACTACAAGTGGGATCAACAAACAATGGCAATACAGAGACTTGATGGCAGGGTTGAGCAACTTGCAACACGATTAGAGCCTATGCAAAGAGATCAGAGAACAATTTAGAGGAGTAAAGATGAGACTCCGTCAACCCATGAGGAATTCTAAGTACTTATGATGACAAAGTCGACCCATGACGTTAAACAAGGCGCTTCTTAGGAGGTAACCCAAGTAAATTTTATATTTTTGGACTGTTTTAAGTCTATGTCATTTCCTTGAATTGCTAAGTCATTGTTTGGTGCTTGTTTTGATATGTGAGACATTGAATCAGTTGTATCGTTCTAGACATTAGTGTATTTTGAAAAGTGATTCGCAGAAACTGACTAAAGGCTGAAGAGTTGAAGGAAATAGCATTTGGAGCAATCTCTACAAGTAGGCCTACGAGTTGTAGCATACTGTACGACTCATAGTCATGCCTCGTAGAGAAAAATAATGTTTGATTGAAGTTGGCACACACACTACGAGCCAACCTTATGATTCGCAGAGTCACCTATGAGTCGTAAGTGGGGTTCGTAGTGGTCAGGCATGGATTCTGAAATTTTTCTAAGTGTTGGGTCTGCTTCAACACCAAGACCTACGAGTCGTAGGACACGCTACAACTCGTAATCGGGGTTTCATAGACCCGATTTGTAGAATTTTAAAAGGCAACCCAATTTGGAATATAAAAGGTCAAACATCTATTGACTCCTTATTTCCCTCCTTGAAATATTGTTTTCCCTCATGACTCGCCTTATACTATTTATTACTATTCTATTCAAGCCCAAACCATTTTTCTGTCAATATCTCCCAACTAGTATAGTCCAGCAGGGTTCGGCTTTTTCTATTTCTCATTACATCTTCATCTTTCCATTTGGTAAGTCCTCTTAGTTAAAATTTGGCAAACACATGCTATGACCTTGGTTTATTGGTATTTGACTGAATGTTTTGTGATCACAGTTGGCGTATCCATTTGAAAATGATGGTGTTGGCATAAGGACTTAGTGTTGTTTAATTCCCTACAATGCTTTGATTTGGTATGTTTTCTCTTGCTTGGTGGTCATAATGTTGGCATGTGATCATGTGATATTCTTGAGTGATCACTTGCAAAATCATGTTGGGGGGCGAATTTCAGGGATATCGGGGTGTTCCAATTTGGGCTGATGTAAACACCCTTGTATGAACTTGTGTAACAACCCTTCATGTATATCCATATGCTTTGTTCTGTTGTTGATGTGAGTGGTTTTCAAAATTAGTTCATCCTAGGTATATTTTAAATGTAAGGAGAAATTCCTGTTGCATTGCAGGATAAGGGTTGATTGTGGTGATTTGTCTTGTCATAAGGATGACTATGTGTTTATGATTTCCTGTTTCTCCCATACTGTTGATCATTAACCTGAAGTGTTTTTGGTCCTTGTGGGAAGATTATACATACCCTGGGTCCCTTCTGTCTTCTATTACAAGGGCCTATTAGGAGTCGTAGGTCACACTACAAGTCATAATGGCCTTTCGTAGGAAGCATCAGTGACCCATGGTACCTTAACACTTACTGCATGAGGCCAACCTATGACTCGTGGCACTTGCTACGACTCATAGAGGGGGGTCTCATGGACTTGATCTGATTTTTCAAAATATTTCTGGAATGAGGTACGAGCCCAGATTACAACTCATAGGACACCATACGAGTCATACCTGCACCTCATATCTGATTCCAGAATGCATTTCTCTCTGACGCCCTAGTGCTACGAGGCTATAGTACATCTCGTAGGTCACCCTACGAGTGGTACTCTCACCTCGTATATGCAAACCTGGTACTGGTCTAGTGTATTTATTTTAGTGGTGTTGTTATTTATTGCTATTTTTGTATAACTCTTTTGTTTTGGACAAACATCATAGGGCCCATAATCCGGTTTTTGGTGATTTTCATATACAATGCCTCCAAAAGGTAGAAGGGGTGTTTCCTCGACTTCGAGACATCAATTGAGAGATGAAACTTCAGACGACATTCGGTAAGAAGAATCAAATGAGGAGATGAATGTGCACATTGATCTAGAAGCGAATGTCCCTCTAACCAGGTCTCAAGCATCAAGGGTCCCGATGCAAGTAGACAGCCCCTCCCAGTCTGATGAGGAGGGTGATGAAGACGGGTTGGACGATGGACTCTCAATTTTTGAGTCAGGGTCTATTGAGGCTTCACAGACCCAACCAGAGGAGACTACTCCCCTACAGCCTGCTGACTCCACTTATATTGTCACCTCCACAGACCCCCATAACATGAGATGGTGTGTTCCAGGGAGGAAAGAGATCTATGAAAAGGGGTTAGAGCTCTAGAATCAAGGGAGACCGGTCCAGCCATTTCATGAGAGGCAAGGCTTAAAGACTCAAGGTTAAGTAGTGTACCAACTTTGGAGGCAGAAATTGACCATCACGGGTTGAGATGGCTTTTAGACCAGTTAGGAAAGTACGCCCCATATGTAGTTCGAGAATTCTATACGTCATACTATGCTACCATTCGCAAAGATCTTCCCAGGCATAAGAAGGACATTGAGCAACCACGGTTGCGTGAAGTCCTAGTTAGGGGTGAGACAGTTGATATCTCAGAGGAAACCATATGAAGGATCCAGTTTGGGCCAAATTACAGAATGTTGCGTTCCACTACTGAGTATGATAATCGAATTGTGAACATCAGGAAGGTAGTTAATGAAAAAGATGTTGGGCTAAGAATAGAGCTCCATGGATGGACAACGAGCCAAATTTGTGACGTATGTGTTGAGCCCACGTGGGTCACAACCCACACTGACTATATTCTGAAGTCTCACCTATCATTTTGAGCAAAATTTTGGTGGTCCATTGTCCGTTGGCGCACTAGGCCTATATTTACGTATAATGTGATCACATTCAAGAGGGCAGTACTATTGGCTAGCATCCTGGAAGGATACGAGATTGATTGGGATCGCATTAGCAGATCCACGAGTCAGCTATCCACACCCAGATGCATTGTCGCTCCCCATCTTGATACATAGTTTGTGCAATGCAGCCAGGGTGCCTGTTTCTCTCCATTTAGACCCTCATATAGAGGCCACACGTACCACGGATCCCAGCCTAATTAAGGCTGATGAAAAACCCAATGGCCTTACAGCAGGCAGCTTCTCCTCCCATACCAGATCCATTCTGGGTTGAGCCTCAGACTCAGGAGTCGACGCCATCCTCCACCAGTACTACTCCAGCTCCTGCAGAGCCTTCCCCAGCTAATGAGATTGAGTCGACTCCATCCTCCAGCACTCCTGCATCAGCATCATCTACTATGCAGGTTGATTCTCTTATCTCTGCTATTGCTTTCAGGCACTAGTGCGCAGGGTAGCCACAACAGAGTTCAGGCTACAGACGCTAGCTGGCCATATTAGACCATGGCTTCGTCATACAGTTCAGGACTCAGATGAGAGGATAAAGGCATTCGCTTGTGAATTTTTGACCCCAACCCTTACTTTCTATTTATGGATATGTTGTTCTTTTTGTTAGACTATGTTTTCTTTATGTCAGTTTTGGATATGCTTAAATTTTGTGTTGAATGTTGCTTGTACTTTTGCTTTGAATGTTTGATTTCGAAATGTTGGTTTCTAATATATATACATATGTTCTAATTATTTGTCTTTGGATGTGTTTTGTCATTGAGGAAAAAGTATTCTATTTTTGTGGGGTGTAGGAAGTTACGGATTAGGTTGAAGTCTGAGTAACCTCGAGTCCATAACTTCCCCTATTTTTTATCCCAATATTTTCTTGCCGTGCTTCTTTTTCCGTGTGGATGTTTTAATTTCTGTTGAACCGATATATCTAGGTAGTGTTGATAATTTGTAGATACATAGTAATATTATCTTTTGGCGTATACATAGTCTTTAAATGCTTTTAAACTTTTATGAAAATTCGGTACCCTCAAAATTTTTGGGATTGTTGGTTATTGATGCGATCGTGCATATTGATTATCTGGTGATGTTTGTTCTGATAATGAAAAGGCAAGTTGAGGCTCGAAGCATGACCTGTGAGTCTATACTTGATTGTGTGTGTAATGCCATGTGTGTTGTGCACTTATTTTGTCACATTCATGTATCACGTATGGACTCAGAACATACCTTATTACTCAAAGATTTGTTTGGTGATGTGATTGATTTTGAAGGAAGCTTAGGCCTTTGTTCTTTTTGTGAGCTCAATTTTTCCTAAATGACCCACCAAATGTATTAGTGGACCCCTTGTTCCAAATGTTTGAGCCTATCATGCACTCATTCTTTCTTGTCACCTAGCTAGCTTAGCCTTGTTTTATGAAGTACCTGGATATTAGCCCTGGTCTATCCTTGAACATATGAACCTTGATTGAGGCTGAAAGCCTAAGTTGAGGGTGGCTACAAATGGTGGCCCTGGTTTGGGGAATAGATATTGCGTACTCCACCTCAGGCTAAAAGCTTAAGTTGAGGGTGGCCTTTATTGTGGTAAAGTAATTATAATGAGGTGGTTAGTTAGGAAAGAAAGAAATAAATGAAAAGTCATGAGCTGGGTGAGGAAAAAAAAAAGAAAAGTGTCTTGGACTGGAGAGAATAGCAAAAACGATTTAAAAATTAAGGCACAGCTAAAAAAAAGAGCACCTGGGAAAAGCTTGAAATAGGTGAATAAGGGTGGATTTAGTGACAATGGTGGGGTTATGAAGGTAAAAGTGTGGGTAAACATAGTTCAAGGATAGCTTTTAGTCACTACTCGCCTAAAATGCCATACCAAAGCCCCACAAGCCTTTGTTACAAGCCATTAATCCTAAAGTGATCCAAATCCACTTTATCACCAATCCGAGAGTTGAGTATAGAGATAAGCCTATGGTGTTAGTCATTTTGCATGAATTTCATTTGTGTTAGTGAGAATACTTGCACAGTCCTTGAATGTTGAATGCTTTTTGAATGAGTAAGAGGGACTTCTTTTCTGTGAGGGAATTTGCACTTCTTGATTGGCATATTACTAACCCAGTGATTGTGGATGGTTGATACTCCTTCACTTGTCATAGTTGGATTGCCAGATACATCTTTGTGTTTTGTTTTGCTTAGTAGCTTTGCAATCTGGTTTTTAAAATGAAAGTTGGGTATCTGAATTAGAGTAATAATGTATATGTCATTTGTAAAACTACTATGTGTTTCTCATTGTTTGGTTAGATTGATCGTCGCTTGAGAACAAGCAACAGTTCTAAGTTCAGGGTGTTGATGTGCTGTCAAACTACAACACATTTGATGCCCAAAACAAGGGATTTTGTGAGTTATTAATGCAACGTTTTATGTTTTTTATGTGCTTTTGTGTTTTATTGTAGAAAAGATAGGTTGGCATGATATCAGGAGAAAATTGTAGATTTTGCTGAAGTACAGGTCATACGAGCCTTTGTACGAGTCGTAGCCCAAGCTACGAGTCGTAGGGTGATCTCATAGGAAGAAACAGAGAGCAAAAATAAGAAATTTGCTAAGTGGAGATCAGCCCTACGAGGCTACTTTACGAGTTGTAGGTCTCACTATGACTCGTATAGGTGGACTCATAGCAAGAAAGAGAGAGCCAAAATCTTGGACGACAAACTAAAGGCCTATACTACGAGAGAAGCATACGAGTCGTAGCCCAAGAAACGACTCGTACCAGTGGGTCATAACAGTCCATTCCAAAATGCAAAGTGCCTGATACGAGACCCCCGACTACGACTCATAGGTCACCCTACGAGTCGTAGCTGTGCGACGTACCTGTTACCAACTTTCTTTTATGTATAATTTTTAGGGTTAAGTTTGTAAATACTATAAATACTTTATGTTACGGTTTAGAAAGGGAGATCCCAAACTTGAATCTTTGAAAATAGACTTTGAATATTCTCTATAGAATATTTTAGAGTTTTAGGATAGGATCTCATTTTTAATTGTAAAAACCCACTTTTGGGGATTACAAATCTTACATTGTATTCACTCTCCATGTATCAAAGCTAGTGGTTTGCAACTTGTGGTGGTATTGCTCTTCATTACTTTGGGTAAAATCCTCAACTATGTCTGTTATTTGCATTCTTGTTTGTTTTGCCTTAGCCATGAGTAGCTAATATCCCACAACTTGGGGTTGTAGGAACCATGGGGTAGTTTACTTGAGATAATCTAGACTAATTACATTTCTATGTTTTGGGTTTTGCAAGTATTATTTATTTCTCCTTCATTTTGATTGTTGTTTGGTGCTGGCCAACACCAAACCCCACCTACTATCACGATCCTGACCAAGGTAGTGATGAATAGGAAAAGGGAAGTAAATGAAAGGATTCGATTCATGTGTTTTCATCTAATCATCCAAACCTGACCAAAGGGAGGTTGACTGGGACAAAGGGTAACGGTTAGTTGTCACGCCATGGTTTCTGACCACGCGCCATGCTGAAATTCGACCTTCACCTTCACAAGAGGACCGGAAGAACCTAAGTTACTATCCTACATGCGAATTGCCATTTATAGTTATATTGTCTAGGGAAATCGAATCGAACCATGGGGAACATAATTCCCAAGTTGTCCCTAAATTTAAGTGTTTGTTCGCATAATATCATAGTGTTTTACTTTTACTTTTTTTATTAAATCACAACCCCCTATTTATAGATTTAGTTATCGATGCTCGAAATGATTAATAGTGAATTCTTGTAGTCAAGCCTTGTATTCCCTGTTGATTCCATCCTAACATTCGGTTAGGTTAATTGCTGACAACAATCACTTTCTTATTAGAGCTTTAATGAGTCGAGGTTCATACTAGGGAAAGGAGAGTGAGGGGAAGAGGGGGCAGCCCTTGGCCCATGCGTGTACATAATCAGAGAATCCCTCCCAGTCTGAGGAGGAGGCTAATGGTGATGGTTCGGAGAGCAGCTCACCGTAGATGACTCCCACACATACCGAGACTGATTTTGAAGAGGAGTCACATGCTTAACAGGAGGAAGTTGAATCACAACCCTTGGCTGACCCAAGATGGGGAGTTCCAAGAATGTAGGCAATCTATTATAAGTGTTGGAGCTAAAAGTGCAAGGAAAACCTGTCAGGCAGTTCCACAAGGACTCGAGGTTAAATGACTCCGGATAGGATAGGGTACCGGGGTTGGATGCAGAGATTGATAGACTCAGACTTCAATGGACTTCGCAGTGATTGGGCAAATATTCCCCTTCTTTTGTTCAAGAATTTTAATCGGCATATTATGCTACTCTACTCCAGGGCCTATCCAAGAATAAGAAGGTGATTGAGCAGCCTAGATTACGAGTGGTTCTATTCAGGGGTAGGAAAGTTAATTCAAAGGAGCAATCCAATGGGTTCAGTTAAGGCCCAACTATAGAATACCTCATTACACCGCGGAGTATGATAGCAAAATTTCAAAGATACGAAATGTGGTAAATGAAAAAGATGTTCGGGTCAAAACTGAGTGACTTCAGCGGATTGCCAGCCAGATATATGAGGAGCGTTTCGAGCCAACATGGGTCACAAACTACGCTGATCCAATAGTGAAAGCCCACCTTTCTTTCTGGGCTAAGTTTTGGTGGTTGATTATTCATTGGTATATCTGTCCCACTTTCACGGATAATGTGATCACCCTAGAGTGAGCCATGCTATTAGCTAGCATCCTGGCTGGCTATGAAATTTATTGGGCCCGGCTTATCTCTGAGTTGATTCATGAGTCCGCCGTCAAGATGAGCACCTCCCTACCATTCCCTGTTTTGATCCATTGTTTATATAGTGCAGCGGGTGTTTGTGTCAACCCCTACCAGGACTCGCATATAGAGGCCACACGCACCATGGATCCCAACTTGATCAAGGCTGATACGAACCCATTGGCCCTACTGATAGTAGTTGTACCTACCATTCCATAGCCATTCCCGTTGGGCCTTAGACTCAGGAGCAGACCTCAGCCTCCACCAGCACTACTCCAGTTACCGCGGAGCTATCTCCAGCTACCGCAGAGCCATCTCCAACTATTGAGCTCGAGGCGATGCCATCTTCCAGTACACCCGCACCAGCATCATCTACTGTGTAGGTTGATTCTCTTATCTCTGCTATTGCTTTTCAGGCATTGATGCGTAAGGTAGACACAACAGAGTTCTAGTTGCAGAGGTTAGCGGGCCAAATCAAACCATGGGTCAGTCAGATGGTCCAGGCCTCATAGGAGAGGGCAAAGGCATTCGCTCGTGAGATGATAGATCGGAGAGTTAGAGTAGTGGATGCCCGAGTAGACGCTTTCGAGGAGAGGATTCAAAAGAGGCTCACAGATGCAAGGCCGACTGACATGAGCGCAGTGATAGAGGAGTTGGCCAAGTTCAAGGCCGAGTTGTTAAAGACATTAGTGGCCCCGATACCAGTCCCGGAGGTGGCACTGGTGGGTGATGACATATTTAACCTATTCGAGGACCACCCACATACCCATGAGAAGAGTCCCCTCGAGAGTGAGGACCTAGATGCTAGCCGAAAGAGGACGAGGGCTGACGATGAGGCAACAACACTGGAGGAGGAGCTGAGGTGGTGCAAGAGTCTCTAGCTCTAGTAGCTATACAGAGGGATTGGGAGCAGTGAATAGCACAGGGAGAGAGAGTAGTTTACTGCAGTTACAGACCAGACTACAGAGGAGGAGACCATGGCTCAGGACCTCGAGGACCAGATAAATGTCGATGCTTGATCACCAAGTGTTTTATTTTTTTGCCCCAACCCTTACTTTCTATTTATCGATACTTTTTTCTTTTTTTTAGATAATATTTTCTTTATGATGGTTTTGGATATGTTTAAATGTTTTGTGTTGAATGTTTTTTTTACAGTTGTTTTGGACATTTGGTTTTGAAATGTTGGTTTTATTGTGTGTTTGTGTATATATGTATGTATATATATGTTTTAGTTAAATGGTTTTAATATATGTATTTACTTTGAGGACAAAGTATTCTCTTTTGGTGGGGTGTGGGAAGTTATGGATTAAGGTGAAGTCTAAGTAATCTCGAGTCCATAACTTCCCCTATTTTTAATCTCAATGTTTTCTTGTCGTGTTTCTTTTTCCTTGTGGATGTTTTAACTTTCTGTTGAACCGGCATGTCTAGGTAGTGCAGATAATTTGTAAATACATAGTAGTATTATCTTTTGGCGTATACATAGTCTTTAAATGCTTTTAAATTTTGATGAAAATTCGGTACCCTCAAAAATTTTGAGATTGTTGGTTATTGATGCAATCGTGCTTATTGATTATCTGGTGGTGTTTATTCTGGTAATGAAAAGGTAAGTTGAGGCTTGAAGCATGACCTATGTGTCTATCTATACTTGATTGTGTGTGCTGTATTGTGGGCTTATTTTGCCGCATTCATATATCATGTATGGACTCAGAACTTGCCTTATTACTCTATGATTTGTTTGGTGATGTGGTTGATTTTGAAGGGATCTTAGGTCTTTGTTCTTCTAGTAAGCCCACTTTTGCCTAAATGACTTACCAAATGTGTTAGTGGACCCCTTTTGTTCCAAAAGTTTAAGCCTCTCATGCACTCATTCTTTTTTGATACCTCGCTAGCTTAGCCTTGTTTTTTGAAATACCTTGATATTGGCCCTGGTATATCCTTGAACATGTGAACCTTGATTAAGGCTGAAAGCCTAAGTTGAGGGTGGCTACAAATGGAGGCCCTGGTTTGGAGAATAGATATTGTGTACGTCACCTCAGGCTAAAAGCCTAAGTTGAGGGTGGCCTTTATTGTGGTAAAGCAATGATAATGAGGTGGTTAGTTGGGAAAGAAAGAAAGAAATGAAAAGTCATGAGCCGTGTGAAAAAAAGAAAAAAAAGTGTCTTGGACTGAAGAGAATAGCAAAAATGAGTTCAAAATTAAGGCACAGCTGAAAAAGAAAAACAAAGCACACGGGAAAATCTTGAAATAAGAAAATAAGGGAGGATTTAGTGACAATGGTGGGGTTATAAAGGTAAAAGTGTGAGTGAACATGGTTCAAGGGTAGCGTTTAGTCACTACTTGCCTAAAATGCCATACAAAAGCCCCATGAGCCTATGTTACAAGCCATTAAGTCCTAAAGTGATCCAAATCCACTTTATCACCAATTCAAAAGTTGAGTTTAGAGGAAAGCCTATGGTGTTAGTCATTTTGCATGAATTTCATTTGTGAGATTGCACAGTCCCTGAATTTTAAATGCTTTTTGAATAACTAAAAGGAACTTCTTTTCCATGAGGAAATTTGCACTGCTTGATTGAGATATGACTAACCTAGTGATTTTGGATGGTTGATACTCCTTCGCTTGTCATAGTTGGATTGCCAGATACATTTTTGTGTTTTTGTTTTGCTTAGTAGCTTTACAATTTGGTTTTGAAAATAGAATTTGGATACCTGAATTAGAGTAAATGATGTTTCGGCCAGTTGTGTAACTACTATGTGTTTCTCGTTGTCTACTTAGATTGAGTCATCCCTTGAGGAAAAGCAATAGTTCTAAGTTGAGGGTGTTGATGTGCTGTCAAAATACAACACATTTGATGCCTAAAACAATGGATTTTGTGAGTTCTTAATACTAAAGTGTAGGACATACAAGCTTTTCTACAACTCGTAGCTTGGGCTATGAGTCATAGGGTGATCTCGTAGCAAGAAATAGAGAGCAAAACTCAGAAATTTGTTAAGTGGAGATCAGCCCTATGAGGCCACTTTACGAGTCGTAGGTCTCACTACGACTTATATAGGTGGACTCGTAGCAAGAAATAAAGAGCCAAAATTTTGGACCACAAACTGAAGGCCTAGACTATGAGAGGAGCATAGGAGTCGTAGCCCAAGCAAGGACTCATACCAATGGGTCATAATAGTCAAGTTGAAAATGCAAAGTGCCTTATACGAGACCCTGAGTACGACTAGTTATCTGTGTGGCGTACCTGCTGCCAGTTGTCTTTTCTGTATAATTTTTAGGGCTAAGTTTGTAAATACTATAAATACTTTATGTTAGGGTTTAGAAATGGTGGACCCCAGACTTGAATCTTGGAAAAGAGACTTTGAATATTTTCTCTAGAATTTTTTAGGGTTTTAGTCTAGAATCTCATTTTCAATTGGAAAACCAACTTTTTGGGATTGCAAATCTTACATTGTATTCACTCTCCATCTATCAAAGCTTGTGGTTGCAACTTTTGGTGTTATTTTTCTTCATTGATTTAGGTAAAATTCTTAATTATGTATTTTATTTGCATTTTTGTTGGTTTTGCCTTAGCTATGAATAACTAAGCACCCATAACTTGGGGTTGTGGAAACCATGGGTAGTTGACTTGAGATAACCTAGATTAGTTGCACTTCTATCATTGTTGTTTTGCATGTACTGTCTATGTCCCTTCATTTTTATTGTTGTTTGGTGGTGGCTAACACCAAACACTGTCTACTATCACGATCCCGACCAAGGTAGTGACGAATAGGAAAAGGGAAATAGACGACATGATTCGATTGATGTGTTCTCGTCTAATCAACAAAGCCTGCCCAAGGGGAGGTTGACTGGGACAATAGGTAAAGGTTAGTTGGCGCACCATGGTTGCCGACCAAGCACCATGGTGAAATTCGTCCTTCACCTTCAGAAGAGGGCTGGAAGAACCTAAGTTATTGTAGTGCATGCAAATTTCTAATTATAGTTATATTGTCTAGGGTAATCGAGTCAACGAACCACGGGGAACACAATTCCCAAGTTTTCCCTAAATTTGAGTGTTTCTTCGCATATAGCATAGTGTTTACTTTTACTTTTGTTCTTAAATTACAAACCTCCCCTCCATTTAGAGGTTTTAGTTATTGATGCTCGAAATGATTGATAGTGAATTCTTGTTGTCAAGTCCTGTATCCCCCATGGATTCGACCCTAATCTTTGGTTAGAATGCCATAACTCTTATTTGTATTTTACTTTTTATTGGTGCTGTTGGGAAATCTGCACAGATAGGATCGCATACTTGGTCACCTGATGCTATGGAGGGTCCCACTCCAGTATCCGCTTTGATTCATGCAGCTACTATGGTAACAGCTGGCGTTTTCATGATAGCAAGGTGCTCCCCTTTATTTGAATACCCACCTACGGCTTTGATTGTTATTACTTTTGCAGGAGCTATGATGTCATTCCTTGCGGCAACCACTTGCTGACAACGACCACTTTTTTATTAGAGCGTGAGCATCATCAGCCGCCAACTTCGCCTTCTCTTGACCTCACACCCATAATAGACAACACTTTTGAAACGATCCCAAAAAGTGCCTGAGAATGTGCCTCGAAATGCTTGGAATTTTAAATTTCATATATCTCAAAATCCATTTACTATTTTGAAACTCCAGCTTCATATTATTTTCCAACAATGCCTCTAAATCAAGGAATAGGACGGGGGCCAAGCCATGTCCCAGGCTCACCCTCAAAGTAAAGACATAAGTGGAAATAGCATAATAGGTAAATAGACGATAGCTTGTCCTTGGATGATAGGATTCACCATATATAACTCACACAATCCAAGCTAACTGTAAAAAGGTGGATGAAGATATTCTGCGGTCCTTACATAGTTAGATCATATTGGCAAAAAGTATGCTTTAGTACATTTGAATGTATAAAGTATGCGGGCATGCAAATGCTTATAACTTATTTACCTGTAATTAATGTTATATGACAAGGACATATATATTTATATAAAGGAGTATATAGTAAAAAATATGATAACAATATGCCATGAAATTCATGATACATGAAATGCCATAATACTTAACATAGTGGGTGTCACGACCCAAGCCTAGGGCGTAGACGTGACACGGCTCAAGGGGAACCCGAAGGGACCCCAAGCAAGCTTCTTAGTGTCATTACACATCCTTCATTCCAGAAGCAATAAAATAGCAACAAAAGAGTAGAAAATAGGATAACCAGGGCTAAGGGACATCATTCATATTATAATAAAAAGAGACAAGAGAGAGTTAAGCTCATAACATTACACATGACATGTCCAAACAACACCTCGACTGCATAGATAAGAGTGGTGGCCAAGACAAGCAACCGGGGTCACCCTCATAGTCAATATTTACATAAAAGAAAGGACAGTCTTGGAACATAGCATGATATCATAAGCAACATCCTCGGAATGGAGGACTCACAAACAAGCTTGAGTGAAAGCGTCCTAGCCACGTGGATGGAGATGCTCAAGCGTGACTCTGGTTCCTACATGGTGACATCATGTAGGCATATAGTATGCGTTAGTACGTTTGAATGTACTAAGTATGTAGGATGCAATGCAACAAGTGATAAGATCCATAATCAAAATGCATAACATAGGCAATGAATACGCATATAGCAATATGGCATGTATAAATGATGCTTGAAGTAAAATCATGATTATGTAGAACATAATATGAGTGTAAGAAGTGACCATTATTAGTGCAATCCAAGGCCTACCACCTCCTTAGAGAGGCGCGTGGGGTACAAACCCTTTCATGTGGTTGATGAGGTACAAACCCCCAACATGATTGATGAGGTACAAACCCCCCCAACATGGTTATCAAGGTACAAACCCCTCGACATGGTTGCAGGGGCCTGCCACCTCCCGAGCATGGCGATCGAGGTACAAACCCCTCAACAAGGTTACCCGGGCCTACAACCTCCCGAGTAAGGCTTTGTCATCCCCAACACTATAGAGATAATATCATATACATACATTCTTTTCATCATAATAAAGTCATTCATCTTATAAGGCATGCATTGGACCTACAATTCCTCAAGAAATAATAACCAGATATCTTATCAAACACTTGGCGGGTGTGTAGTGCTTGTGTAAAACCATGTAATTCAAGAGTGAAATCATGCAAGAAAGTTCATTGTGAAACCATCAATAGATACTTGGTAACACCCTCAAGCAATATACACCAAAACCCTTCATCATAATATACCATATTAGATTTTAGATTCATGGCTCCAAATATGCCAAACAGTCACAATTTCATGAAACCCCGACATAGTGTGCTGTGAAATTTATAATAATACATAAGACCCATGAGTAAATCAACTTTAATCATGCTATTTAGGGTAAAAGGAAGCTTGGGTATAATGGGTGAAAGGAACCCATGAAAGTAACCCACATACCTTAGCTTTGGAGAACAACATGACGAAGATTGGAGATGGAGACTTGAAGCTTGAATTCTAACCTTGAAATCTGAATTAGTTTTGAGACTTGAGTTTAGGAGTAAAATATTTGGCCAAGTGTCTGAATGAGTATTGGGAAATGTTTTGAATGATATGAGGGTGAAATATGGCTAAGTATAGGTATTTTCACATTTGGGAACACTTAGGCGAATACTCAAAGCCTTGGACCGAGATAGGAAAATTGGGTAACATTTACACTATGGTGCGCCCTTGGAACGTCGCGCCAGGGCCACAAAAAGCTCTTTGGAAATCAATTTTTGGGAATCCAAAATTGTGATTCATTTGCTCTAAAATCCGGTTAGACCTACTTCTCACTCAATTTGACCTCCTGAACAATAATATAAAGTCAAATTTTCGGTATCACACGCAGATTTTGAGATGTATGGAAATTACAATTCCGGGCATTTTCGAGGCACATTTTTGAGCACTTTTTGGGGTTGTTTCAATATTTACCCCTTGGGAACATTCATCCCTGAATGTCAAAGAGTATATGAGAGACGCAAACATGACACTTTCAGCCCACATAAGGATGCAACAATGAGCTTAAACATCATTTCAAAAATCATCATGAACTTGTCAATTTAAACATGAATGTATGCAATAACATGAGGGCTAAACTTAAGACTTGAAATCACATAAGAGACTTAGATCAATACCATAAGGTAATGCATTTGCATATCCGCTTCGGCCTCCCAAGTAGCACTTCGACTTGTTGGTTCCTCCAAAGCACCTTAACGAAAGCAACTTCCTTGTTCCTAAACCTCTTCACTTGCCTATCCAAGATCTCTACTGGAACCTCTTCATATGTCAAGTTGTCTTCAACTACCTCCACAATGCTAAGAGGCACAATAGCATTGGGATCACCCACACACTTCCTCAACATATATGCATGAAATACCAGATGAACCAATTCCATATCTCTAGGCAAATCCAACTTGTAGGCCACCTTACCAATCCTCCTCATCACCCTACAAGCAGCCACATATCTAGGGCTCAACTTTCCCTTCTTACCAAAATAGACTACACCCATCATGGGTGACACCTTCAAATAAACCCAATAACAAACCTTGAATTCAAGATCCCTTCTCCTCACATCGGCATAAGACTTTTGGTGACTTTGGGCTATTTTCAACCTTTCTCTAATCATCCTAACTTTATCAAGAGCCTCCATAACCAGATTTGGTCCCAACATAGCCACCTCTCAAATTGCAAACCACCCAACTGGTGATCTACAACGTCTACCATAGAGAGCTTCAAAAGGAACCATAACCGATACTAGAATGACAGCTATTATTGTAGGCAAACTCAATCACCAAAAGATGATCATCCCAACTACCCTTAAGCTCCAATACACAAGCTCTAAGCATATCCTCAAGGGTTTGGATAGTCCTTTTGGCTTGGCCATCCGTTTGAGGGTGGAAGGCCATACTAAGCTTAACCTTGGTTCCAAGACCTCTTTGGAAAGACCTCCAAAAGTGTGAAGTGAATTGTGCACTACGATTCGATATGATGGATAAAGGAACCTCTTGCAACCTCACCAAGTCATGAATGTAAAATCTAGCATAATCTTCAGCCCCATGTATAGTCTTAACCGGTAGGAAGTGAGCCGATTTTCTCATCCTACCAACCACAACCCATATGGAATTGAAAGCCTTTCTAGTCTTGGGCAACCCAACTACAAAATTCATATTAACCCCTTCTCATTTCTAAGTTAGAATCTCTATATCTTGTGTTAGGCCACCCAGCCTTTGATGTTCGGCTTTGACTTGTTGGAAACTATGACAACCGGAAACAAACTTTGCAAATGTCTTTCTTCATGCCTCCCCACCAATAATACACCTCTCTCAAATCTCTATACATTTTAGAAGACCAGAGGTGAATTGAATAAGAAGAACCATAAGCCTCATCAAGAATCTTTCCCTTCAAGCTATCCACAAAAGACACCCACAATCTACCTTGGTACCTAAGGGAACCATCTTCCCCTTAGGAGAAAACCTCCACCTTACCTCTTTTACATTCCTTCAATTCCAACAAAGTGGGGTCAAGATCTTGCTTAGCTTTCACCTCCTCTACCAAAGAAGACTTAGAACCATCAACAGAAACGCCTCCCATTATCCACTTCTCTCCCAGCCTAACTCCCAATATAGCCAACTTGGACCTCCTTAGCCACCTCTATGCCTCCATCATCCACATGAGCTAGGCTACCCATGGACACCCAACTCAAAGCATCCGCCACAACATTAGCCTTGTCGGGATGATAGTGCACACTCATATCATAATCTTTAAGAAGTTCTAATCACCCTTTTTTCCTCAAGTTAAGATCCTTTTGAGTGTAAGCATATTGGAGGCTCTTATGATCGGTGAACACATCAACATACACCCCATACAAATAATGACGCCATATCTTTAATGCAAATACCACGGTGGCTAGTTCAAGATCATGGGTAAGAAAGTTCTTTTCATGCACCTTGAGTTGCCTTTGCATAGGCTATGACCTTACCATTTTGCATTAGAACACAACCCAAACCAACTCTAGAAGCAGCACAATACACAAAATTCCCTCTAGCCCTTCCGATAGTGACAATATATGAGAAGACACAAGCTTATCTTTCAATGTTTGAAAGCTCTTCTCGCACTCATCGGTCCATACAAACTTAGCCTTCTTTTGAGTTAATTTTGTCATAAGAGAAGCAAGAGAAGAGAACCTATCAGAAATCTCCAGTAGTAACCTGCTAAGCCCAAGAAGCTCCTAATATTCGGATGGGGTCAATGGTCTAGGCCAATTTCTAGTCATATCTGTCTTCTTAGGATCCACCTTAATGCCATCCCTCGACACCACATGACCTAAGAAGGCAACTTTTTTCAACAAAAAATCACACTTCTCATATTTAGCATACAATTTCTCCTCCCTCAATCTTTGCAATGCTACCCTCAAATATCCCATATGCTCCTCCTCATCATGTGAATAGATCAAAATGTCGTCAATGAATACCACAACAAATGAATCAAGATAGCATTTATAAACCCTATGCATTAGATCCATGAAGATGGTCGGTGTATTGGTCAACCCAAATAACATCACAATAAAACTCATAATGCCCATAACTAGTCTAGAAGGCCGTCTTAGGAATGTCATACTCGCTCACCTTCACTTGATGATACCCGGATGAAAGATCAACTTCGAGAAGTGGCTAGCCCCTTGCAATTAGCCAAACAAATCATCAATTCTTGGAAGAGGATACCTACTTTTGATAGTGACCCTATTAAGTTGCCGGTGGTCAATACACATCCTAAGAGACCTATCCTTATTCTTCACAAACAACACCGGAGCACCCCAAGTTGATTGGCTAGGCCTAAAGAAACTCTTCTCCAACAAATCCCTCAATTGCTCCTTCAACTCCTTTAACTCCCCCAGGGCCATACAGTTAGAGGGAATAGAGATGGGTTGAGTATCAGGAAGGAGATCTATACAAAAATCTTTTTCCCTTTGGGAAGGAACAACAGGAAGGTCATATGGAAAGACATCAAGGAACCTATTTACAACCAGAACCGACTCTATGGGAAGGACTTTGGACTCCACATCTCTAACCCTCACAAGATGATAAAGACACCCCTTAGAGATCAACTTATGGTCTTTTATGAAAGAGATGAACCTACCCTTGACCATTACACCATGACTCTCCCACTCAAGGAGGGGTTCATTTGGGAATTGGAATTTGACCCTACGAGTTCTACAATCAGTAGAAGCATAGTATGCATGCAACCAATCTATCTAAAGAATGACATCAAAATCAACCATGTCCAACTCAACAAGATCACAAGGCAAGATTCTATGCAAAATGCAAATGGGACAATTTCTATAGACCTTTCTATTAACAATAGATGCACCAATAGGAGTACACACCTCATATGACTCATCGCAACCCTTTGTTGCAATGCATGAGAAGACCCTTGGCCTTGATAGAACCAACCACCCTTTTGACTATGGAACTTCCCTTCAAAATGGGCCATTTTGGCCTCATGACTCCTCTCTTCCTCAACTTTTCCTCCTCCATTTGTTCGGCATAGGTCATCAAATGTGAAAAGTCCATGTCACTAATCAACATGGTGGACCGACATTACTCACTCACCAACTCGAAACACCCATCACAAATATGTTCATCGTAGACCTTGAGTCAGTCACCAAGTGTGGAGTATACTTTAAAAGTTGGTTGAATTTGAGGGCATACTCCCTCACACTCATACACCCTTGTCTCAAATTCATAAATTCCACCAATTTGGCTTCCCTAAGCTGAAGAGGGAAGAACCAATTAACGAAAGCAGCCTTGAACTCCTCCCAAAGTACCACATTGTTGACCCCCTTCTCCTCTTTCCATTGATTGTACCATATTTGTGCTACCCCTTTGAGTTGGTAGGCCTCCAACTCTGCCTTATCCTCCGAGCTCACACCCATGATAGCCACAATCTTATAAACCTCATCAACGAACTCTTGAGGGTCTTCACTCATCTTTTACCCATGGAATTTCGGGGGATTCATCCTCATAAAATCTCTCAACCGAGATGCCAGTGTAGGAGCATGAAGGGCTAAGGCCCCTTGGTTGACTTGGTTAGCCACAACCTGTGCAAGCGAAGTGAGAGCATTTCGAAGCTCTCCATTAGCCGGTTGCTCCTCGGGTGTGGGGGCTCTTCTCCCTCTTGTGTAGGCATGATCTAGCATAGAAAGGACAATCATTAGGGGGATACCTTACCTCAACTTCTATAGCACGACATAGAGTAAGAAGAAGGGAAACATTTCCTAAACGCCTCATAGCCTCTTGCTCATAGTTGTGGTACACAACTCAACCACGAACAAGACTCTAATCGATATAGTGTGTTGAACTCTAAGGATCTAACAACCTAGTGTTGTGATACCGAGTTTTTCATGACCCATTCCTAGGGCCTAGACGTGACACAGTGCAAGGGGAACCCTAAGGGACCCCAAACAAGCCTCTTAGCACATCATTACACATCTTTGGTCGCGGAAGCAATAAAATAGCAACAAAAGAGTAGAAATAGGGATAACCGGGGCTAAGGGATACCAAGTTTTTTATGATGCTTGAAGTAAAACCGTGCTTATATAGAACATAATATGAGTGTAAGGAGTGACCATTATTAGTGCAATCCAAGGCCTACCACCTCCTTTGACAGGTGCATGAGGCACAAACCCCTTCATGTGGTTCATGAGGTACAAACCCCCCAACATGGTTGATTAGGTACAAACCCCCCAACATAGTTATCAAGTTACAAACTCCTCGATATGGTTGCACGGGCCTGCCATCTCCCGAGCGAGGCGATAGAGGTACAAATCCCTCAACAAGGTTACCCGGGCCTACAATCTCCCGAGTGACGCTTGGTCATCCCCAACACTATAGAGATAATATCATATACATACATTCCTTTCATCATCATAAAGTCATTTATCTCATAACTCATGCATTGGACCTTTAATTCTACAAGAAATCATAACCGGACATTTTATCAAACACTTGGTGGGTGTGTAGTGCTAGCGTAAAACCATGCAATTCAAGAGTGAAATCATGCAAGAAAATTTATTATAAAACCATCAATAGATACTTGGTAATACGCTCAACCAATACACATCAAAACCCTTCATCAAATCTCACATTAGATCTTAGATTCATAGCTCCAAACATGCTAAAATAGTCACAATTTCATGAAATCCCAACATAGTATCCAGTGAAATTCATAATACATAAGACCCATGGGTAAATCAACTTTAAATCATGCAATTTAGGGTAAATGGAAGCTTGGGTATCATGGTCGAAGGAACCCATGAAAGAAACCCACATACCTTAGCGTTGGAGAACAACATGTTGAAGATTGGAGATGGAGACTTGAAGCTTGAATGAGAACCTTGAAATCCAAATGAGTTTTGAGACTTGAGTTTAGGAGTAAAACATTTTCTAAGTGTTTGATTGAGTATTTGGGAATATCTTGAATGATATGAGGGTGAAATAAGGCCAAGTATAGGTATTTTCATGCGCACTTTGGCTTAAAAAGCCAAACATACTTCATAATCATGCATACTTGGGCTAAAAGCCAAATGATACTTCCTATCATACAACACACCGCGTTGGTTAGTGTCTTATTCATGGTTGTGATGTGCATCACAACTATGAGTAAGAGGCTAAGAGGCGTTTTAGTAAATGTTTCCCTTCTTCATAATCTATGTGATGCTAGAAGTTAAGGTTTCCCCTCTAACGAATGTTATTTGCTATTTTTAGATCATGCCTAACACAAGAGGAAGAAGAGCCCGCACACCCGTGGAACAACTGGATCATGGAGCGCTCTCGGATGCTCTCACCTTGCTAACTCAAGCCATGGCTAATCAAGTCAACCAAGGGGCCCAAGCCCCTCATGCTCTCACTCCGGCATCTCGAGTGAGGAACTTTATGATGATGAACCCACCGGAGTTCTATGGGTCTAAAGTGGATGAGTACCCTCAAGAATTTGTTGATGAGGTGTATAAAGTGTTGTCTATTATGGGTGTGAGGCCGGAAGAGAAGGCGGAGTTGTCGGCATAACAACACAAGGGAGTGGCCCAAATATGGTATATTCAATGGATAGAGGAGAAAGGGAACAACAATGTGATTCTTTAGGAGGTGTTTAAGGCGGCTTTACTCAACCGGTTCTTTCTACTTAAGCTTAGGCTGGCAAAAATGAAGGAGTTCATGAATTCGAAGCCAGGATCTTTGAGTTTGAGGGAGTGCTCCCTCATGTTCAACCAACTCTCTGAATATGCTCCACACTTGGTTTCCAACCCAAGGTATAGAATGAATAAGTTTGTGATTGGTGTATCCGATTTGGTGAATGAGGAGTGTCGTGCCTCTATGTTGATTGGTGACACGGACTTCTCGTACCTCATGACCTATGCCGAACAATTGGAGGGGGAGAACTTGAGGAAGAGGAGGAGTAGTGAGGCCAAGAGGGCCTGTTTTGATGGTAAATTCTAAGGTCCCAAGGATGGCCAGTTTCATCAAGGCCAAGGGTCCTCTCTTGTTGCTAGTGGGAGATTCGCTAATGACTACCCAGGAGGTGGTGATATGGTGCCTAGACCTATGTGCCTAAGATGTGGTAGAGGCCATGATGGCCCATGTTTGAGGGACACTAATGCTTGCTAGAAGGTTAATTGTCCTTGAAATCAAAACAAGGTTAAGATGTTTGTCCACAAGGCCTGGGTGCTAATGAGGTTTCTTTGGGGAGAGGAGGCCAATGAGGTGGTACCCCAAAGCACAATCGGCTCCATGCACTCTAAGGGAGACAAGGGGTTGATGAGGTGCCTGATGTCGTCACTAATATGTTAAGAGTCTTTGATTTTGTTGTGTCAGCATTGATAGACCCGGGTGTCGCTCTTTCTTTTGTTACTCCTTTTGTTGCCAAAAAGTTTCATGTTGAGCCCGAATCGTTGTGTGAGTCTTATGAGGTGTCTACTCCTATTGGTGCATCTATTGTTGCTAGAAAGGTCAATAGACATTGTCTTGTTTGTTTTTTGCATAAAATATTGCCTTCTGATCTTGTTGAGTTGGATATGATAGATTTTGTCATTCTTAGGATGGATTGGTTGCATGCATATTATGCTTCTATTAATTGTAGAAGCTATAGGGTCAAATTCCAATTCCCAAATGAACCCGTCCTTGAGTAGGAGAGTCATGATGTGGTAGTTAAGGGTAGGTTTAGCTCTTGCATTAAAGCCCAAAAGTTGATCTCTAAGGGGTGTCCCTATCATCTTGAGAGTGTTAGGGATGTTGAGTCCAAAGTCCTTCCTCTAGAGTCAGTTTCGGTGGTAAATGAGTTTCTTGATGTCCTTCCAAATGACCTTCCTGGTGTTTCTCTCAAAAGGGAAATAAAATTTGGTATAGACCTCCTTCCCAATACTCAACCCATTTGGAAACCTTACCGTATGGCCCTAGCGGAGTTAAAAGAGTTGAAAGAGCAATTGAGGGACTTGTTGGAGAAGGGTTTTGTTAGGCCTAGCCAATCACCTTGGGATGCACCAGCATTTTTGTGAAGAAGAAGGATGGGTCCCTTAGAATGTACATTGACTACCAGCAACTTAATTGGGTTACCAGAAATAATAAGTATCCTCTACTAAGGATTAATGGTCTATTTGACCAACTTCAAGGGGCTAGTCACTTCTCTAAGATTGATCTTCGGTGCAGGTATCATCAAGTAAAGGTGGGTGAGTGTGACATTCCCAAGACGACCTTCAGAACTAGGTATGGGCATTATGAATTTGTGGTTATGTCTTTTGGATTGACCAATGCACTGGCTATCTTCATGGATCTTATGAATATGCTCTTTAAACCCTACCTTGATTTGATTTTTATGGTTTTCATCGATGATATTTTGAACTACTCTCATAGTGAAGAGGGGCATGAGAGTCATTTGAGGGTGGTGCTTCAAAGATTCAGGGAAGAGAAGTTGTATGCTAAATATGAAAAATGTGAATTTTGGTTGAAAGAGGTTGCCTTTCTAGGTCATGTGGTGCAGGGGGATGATATTAAGGTGGATCATAAAAAGACGGGAAGTGATTAGAAATTGGCCTAGACCTTCCCCATCAGATTTTAGAAGCTTCTTGGTCTTAGCGGGTTGCTACCTGAGGTTTGTGAATGTGTTCTCTTCTATTGCTTCACTCATGACTAAGTTGACTCAAAGAAGGCCAAGTTTGTGTGGACCGATGAGTGTAAGAAGCGTTTCCAAACCTTGAAGGATAAACTTGTGTCCACTCTTACCTTATCACTATCGAAAGGGTTGGAAGGGTTTGTTGTGTATTGTGATGCCTCACTAATTGCGTTGGGTTGTGTTTTTATGCAAAACGTTAAGGTGATAGCCTATGCTTTTAGACAACTCAAGGTGCATGAAAAGAATTATCTTACTCCTGATCTTGGATTGGCCACCATGGTATTTGCTTTGAAAATTTGGCGTCATTATTTGTATGGGGTGCATATTGATGTTTTACCGATCATAAGTGTCACGCCCCAAAGTCCCGTTAGGACGGACTGGCACCCGTTGCCGATAAGGCTTGGGAGAACCGACCTGTATCTATGCGCTTTCTATACATATTATAAGAGATTTCTACCTTTGACATGCCTTTAAGAAGATAAACAGTGA
>JAPFFP010000089.1:2154201-2187347 GCA_026153255.1 Solanum medicagineum
ATGACTAAGTTGACCCAAAAGAACGCAAAAGTTGTGTGGATCGATGAATGTGAAAAGAGTTTCCAAACTTTGAAGGATAAGCTTGTCCCCACTACTATCTTGTCTATACTGGAAGGGTTGGAAGGGTTTGTTTTGTATTATGATGCCTCAAGAATTAGTTTGGGTTGTGTTTTCATGAAAAATGGTAAGGAGATAGCATATGGCTCTAGAAAACTTAATGTGCATGAGAAGAATTATCCCACCCATGATCTTGAATTGGCAGCCATGGTTTTTGCTCTGAAAATTTGGCGTCACTACTTGTATGAGGTCCATGTTGATGTATTCACTGATTATAAGAGTCTCGAATATGTGTTCACCCAAATGGAGCTTAACTTAAGACAAAGAAGGTGGTTAGAACTCCTTAAAGATTATGATATGAGTGTTCATTATCACCCCAGTAAGGCTAATGTTGTGGCAGATGCTCTAAGTAGGGTGTCTATGGTAGCCTAGCTCATGCTGATGATGGTGGCAAAGATGTTGCTAGAGAGGTCCATCAGTTAGCTAGATTGGGGGTTAGGTTTGAGGAAGTTGATAATGGTGGTGTAGTACTTGTTGATGGTTCTAAGTCTTCATTGATTAAGGAGGTAAATACAAAATAAGATCTTGACCTGCCTTGCTAGAATTGAAGGCCTTGGTGAGAGATGATAAAGTGGAGGTTTTCTCCCAAGGGGAAGATGGTGCCCTCAGGTGCCAAGGTAGATTGTGTGTTCCTAGTGTTGGTGACTTGAGAAAGAAGATTTTAGATGAGGCTCAAAATTATTCCTATTCTTTTCACCCCGGTTCTACAAAGATATATAAAGATCTGAGAAAAGTGTTTCGGTGGGGTGTCATGAAGAGAGACACTGCTAAGTTTGTATCCGGTTGTCACAATTGCCAACAAGTGAAGGCCGAGCATCAAAGGCTTGGTAGCCTAGCCCAAGATATAGAGGTTCCTACTTGGAAGTGGGAGGGAATCAACAGGGCTTTTGTGGTTGGTTTGCCTAAGACTAGAAAGCATTTTTACTCTATTTGAGTTGTGATTGATAGAATGACAAAGTCGGCTCATTTCCTACCGATTCAGACTACCTATGGTCCCGAAGATTATGCCAAATTATATATTCATGAGTTGCTTAGATTGCATGGGGTTCCTTTGTCCATCATTTTGGATTCTAGTGCTCAATTCACTTCTCTCTTTTGGAGATCATTCCAAAGAGGTCTTGGTACCAAGGTTAATCTTAGCACGACCTTTCACCCTCAAATGGATGGCCAAGCCGAAAGAACTATAACAACTCTTGAGGATATACTTAGAGGTTGTGTTTTGGAGTTCAAGGGTAGTTGGGATGAACATTTTCCACTCATTGAGTTTGCTTACAATAATAGTTATCATTCAAGAATTAGTATGACTATTTTTTAGGCTCTCTACGGTAGACGTTGAGGTCTGTTGTTGGTTGTTTGAGGTGGGGGAGATGGCTTTATTAGGTCCGGATTTAGTCATGGAGGCCATGGAGATAGTGAGGTTGATAAGGGAGAGATTGAAAACAGCCTAAAGTCGACAAAAGTACTATTTTGATGTGAGAAGAAGGGATCTTGAATTTAAGGTTGGTGATTGGGTCTACTTGAAGGTCTCACCCGTAAAGGATGTGGTCCGATTTGGCAAGAACGGTAAATTGAGCCCAAGGTTTATGGGTCCTTATAGAGTGTTGAGAAGGATTGGTAAGGTGGCCTATGTGTTTGAGTTGCCCCATTGATATGAATATGGTTCATCCGGTCTTCCATGTATCTATGTTGAGAAAGTTGTGGGTGACCCAAGTGCCATTGTACCTTTCGATGTTATGGGTGTTGTACAAGATAATTTGACTTATGAAGAGGTCCTGATAGAAATTTTGGATAGACAATTGAAGAGGTTGAGAAACAAGGATGTTGATTCGTCAACGTTCTTTGGAGAAACCAACAAGTCGAAAGTGCCACATGGGAAGCCGAGGTGGACATAGAAAAGCGATATCCGTATCTCTTCTACTCTACTTAATCTTAAGGTACCAATTTAAGTCCCCTATATGATTTCATGTCTTACGTTTCAGCCCTTATGTCATTTGCATGCATTAATGTTTATGTTGACAAGTTTATGGTGATTTTCGACATTCATATTGAGATTTTTGAAAATGATAATTTAAGTGTATTTGTTGCATTAATGTTGGGCTGAGATATTTATGATTACTTCTCTTATTTATGCCTATTTGTGATTTGGGGATGAATGTTCCCAATGGGGAGATATTGAAATGCCCCAAAATCACCCGAAAATGTGCCTTAGAAATGCCCATAATCGTAATTTCCATATATCTCAAAATTCATGCGTGATATCAAAAGTTCGAGTTCATATTCTTGATCGGGGGACAAAAATGAGTGAAAATGGGTATAACCCCGATTTTAGGGGACACGTAGAGAAATTTCATTTTCGCCAACTATGCAATTTCCATTGTTATACTAAAAATGACAGCATGTCTGTTCCAGTTTCATTGACCCGATGTGGAATTCCCAAGATCATACCTGCGTTATTACGAGAACACGTAAGGGCAAAGTCTGATCATGGTGATTATTTGGTTTGGATATATCTATCTTGGTTTGAATTATCTCAAAATAGATTGTGGTGGCTCCTAAAGTGGAGAAAGATACTTTTCAATCAATTACGATTCCTCATTCTGATATTGATAGTGTCAGTGAAGTTCTTGGAGAAATGAAAACTTCTTTCAAGAAGCTTCGAACAATGTGCCTTCAACATCTCCAATCCATACCTCTTGAAAAGGGTAGGAATTGGAAACCTACTTGGAGAAGTACTCCATTACTCGACAACTTTGTCTGCCAGTTTCAATATTCGGTTGATGATGTTGTAGTCGGAGCAGCGGCTAAATATGTTAAAGAACACAATATCTTTTTGAACTTAAAACATGAGATGGCAGCATTCATCTTTAATGTGAATAAAATGCATTCCTTTCAAGATGACTTCTTTTCCCCTGGTATTCTTTGATCTCTAACGGTTTTATACCCATTTGATTCTAATAATACCTGGTTTGCTAATAAATCCCTTGATTTATTTGAAAAACAAGTAGGAACCCTTTTCTCTAGCTTATTAGGGGCCTACCAAGGTGTTCCATTAGGGAATGGTAGATTGGCTCAGGCCATTGAAGATGGTGGGAAGCGGAGGACCTTTGCTATGTGTAATTATATAAAACAAAGGCTTCTACATCCTGTCCATATTTGGACTATGACTGTACTATCAAGTCTTAAAACTGATGGTACATTCAACCAAGAACGTCCATTGCAGTATCTAAGACTTAAAAGAGTGAAGTCTTATTACTCTTTTGATTTCAAATCAGCAACAAACCGTTGGCCATTGATTGTTATATACAAAATCAAAATGATCAGAGGTAGTACTTTAGCATCTTCAATAGTCAACATTTGGTCTTAACACTTTCTTGTATCACCTCCTATGGTGAAGAAGATCAGTAAAGTAGCCTTTCCTACTAGAAAACCGTTAGGTTACTACCATTCATAGTAACTGTTCTCACTATCCCATCACTATATAGTGTGGTTGGCGGATTTGAAGGCTTATCCGCTATGACGCCCCCCATTTGTTGATTATGCCTTTCTTGGTGATGATATCCTTATCACCGAGAAGCAGGTGGCCAATCAGTACTGTAGGTTATTGGATAGACTCGGTGTTACCATTTCATTTGCAAATCAATAGTATCTGAAAATGGAACAATTGAGTTTGCTAAGAGGTTTTGGATAAGAGATATGCAAAAAGATATCTCTCCCATTTCTCTAAAAGCTTTAACCTCCTGTAGAATGACTATAGGTCTGTTCCATATGTCCTGTCGATACTCGATAGAAATATCTACTTTACAAAGGCTAGCTGCTGAATGTTATATGGTCCATTCTCGCCTAATGTCTACTCAGTTACTATGATGGGAAAGACTAAAGGCGACTGCTTGTAAACCAAATAGGTTACATCTATTACTTCTTAAATTTTGGATTGGAAGGTTTGGAACCCTCAATCCTTATTTGAAGGCGAAAATAATAGATTATATTTGAGCTTTGTTTGACTTCGGCCCAAGACTTTTATGACTTGGGCCTAAGGGTTCCCACACTTGAAAATACATATACTTAGCCTTCTTTCACCCTCTTATCATCCTAAACATTCCCCAATACTCACCAAAACACTTGGCCAAATATTTACTCCCAAATTCAAGTCCCAAAACTCAAGACCAATCTTAAGGATTTCATCAAGGATTTTACTCAAGCTTCAAGTCCCCATTAAAGCCTTCTTCAAGGTTTCTCCAAAAGCTAAGGTATGTGGTGTTGAACCATTGGGTCCTTTCACCCATGGTGCATAAGCCTCCTTTTTACTAATATTGCATGATTTAAAGTTGATTTTACATATGAATCTTGTATATTGAGAAATTTACTATACAATAATTTTAGTTCATGAAAGTATGGTTGTTTTAGCATGTTTTGAGCTCTGAATCTTGGATCTAATGTTAGATTTGATAAGGAGTTGTGATGTGTATGTTTTAAGAGTGTTCCAAGGTGTTTATTGATGGTTTTATAATGGATCTTCTTACATGATTTCATCTCTAAATTGCATGGTCTTTTACCCCATTACACACCCACCAAGTGTTTGATAAAATGTCCAGCTAAGGGTTTCCGAGGAATTGTGGATCCAATGCATGTTTTATGAGTTGAATGATGTTATGACGATTATATGATGATGAAATGATGTATGTATGCGATGACCAACTGATTATAATAAGGGAATATATGTATATAAGGATGAAAGGAATGAATATATGTGTTTGAATCATGTAAAGCACGTTCGATATTGCAAGGGAATTGTTGGGCTCTCATGTTGTTACGTTCTTGTGAATTATTGATGACTTGTTAGATTTTTAAGATACGGTTTATGCTCTTGTCAATTGTGGAAGCCTACTAGGAGGAGTTATGAACTATGTTACATGCTTTACCCTCTAGTGTAAGGCCAATTCCTATATGTGGGGATTATGAGCTATGTTGTAAACCTTACCCTCATGTATGAATGCAATATACTCCTTATGAGGTTATGTTGCTCTTTATGTGGTTATGCTACTCCCTATGAGGTCATGTTACTCTTTATGAGGTTATGCTACTCCATATGAGGTTATGTTACTCTTTATGAGGTTATGCTACTCCCTATGAGGTTATGTTACTCTTTATGAGGTTATGCTACTCCTTTTTGAGGTTATGTTACTCTTTATGAGGTTATGCTACTCCCTATGAGGTTATGTTACTTTTGATGAGGTTATGCTACTCCTTATGAGGTTATGTTACTCGTTATGACATTATGCTACTCCCGCAGAGGTTATGTTACTCTTTATGAGGTTATGCTACTCCGTGTGAGGTTATGTTACTCTTTATGAGGTTATGAACTATGATGTACTCTTTACCCTCGTGTATGATGTGGGGTTACGAACTCATGCTATATCTCTCACCCTCTAGTATAAGGTAATTGGATAAGCTAATTATGTTATCTTAAGGGGTTAAGTAAGCTATGAAAGAATGGATATTTTCAAGAATGTTTTACTACAAGCATTGTCCATGCATGCCATATTATTATATTATGCCTATTGCCTATTGTTATGCCTTTTGATTACATTGCCTATCTGTTGTTGCATTTCATCCCACATACTTAGTACATTCAAATGTACTAATGCATACTCTATGCCTACATGATGTTACCATGTAGGAAGTAGAGGTCCTATTGACTCTTCTCATGGCTAGACAAATTGTTCAAGTTATCCTTTGGTGAGTCCTCCATTCCGGGGACAATGACTATTCTCTTATGTTATGTATTAAGACTCTCTTTCGTTAATTGTATACTTATGATCATGAGGGTGAGCCTGATTGATTTGTATTGGCCCCCACTAAGTTGTTGGAAAAGTTATGTAATATGTTTGAGCTTTGACTCATCTATATTATTAAAGTATTAAACTCTCTTTCTCCCTTAGTCCCATTTCCCCTTGTTCATGTTTCTTATGATGTTTTATATTGCTTCCGCGACCAAGGATATGTAATAATATGCTATGAGGCTTGTTTGGAATTCCTTCGAGTTCCCCATTCGCCGGTCACATCTAGGCCCTAGGCTTGGGTCGTAACAACTATGTCTTTATGCTATGAGTTGATTCTATTATCTCTTGACTCTATGTTACAACAAGTTCTCCCTTAGTCCCTTTTTCCCTTATTTTCCATTCTTCAAATGTCATTCAATTGTTTCTGCGACCAAGGATGTGTAATGATATGCTATGAGGCTTGTTTAGGGTTCCTTCGGGTTCCCTATTCGCCAGTCACATGTAGGCCCTAGGCTTGGGTCGTGACAATAGATCAAAAGATTTCCCACAAATAGAATGAAAAGTGGGTCCATGTAAATGATCAAGACCTCACAAACAACAACGCTCCTTCCCCATATGGATTTCGTAACCCAAAGGCAATCGTTGAGTGAACTGTATCTTTTTTGTGTTAGTTGACCTAAGCCGCATCCTTACTGCTGGGGTAGGGCTCTGCCTTCAAACCTTACGTGGGATGAGTTTTTGCCTCATACAGCTCGGGCGGAAGACCGGGGGAAGTTTAGAAGAGATGGGGAACCTAGCAGCTACTGGTCGAGGCAGGGATAAGCTTCCTTCTTCACAAGCCTATCCCCCCCCCCTTAAAAAATCAGTCTTGTAGCGCTAGCGCTTCGCGTTCTTTCTATTCCATCCAATTCCGGGATAGGCAGCTAAAACTTATATAATTAGTGAAGTAGTCATCGTTTGACCAATCGGCTTAGACACCAAACTGGCCTACCCACCCATTTTCTCTCGCCCTAAATGGAATGGCTCTCTTAGTTACGTTGCACCCCTACTCGATTCCCCATGTCCGCTTTTCTCCTCCCACAACCTAATAAGTTGGCATAGCCAACACAAGATTAGTGTCTTCCCCTTCATTCTATGTTGACCCCCAACCCAGGCTGGCTTCTTAGGAAGCCCATTTCCACCGCGCTCACAGCCCAATTGGCCTACCAGTGGTAGTGGGAATTCTCCCGTTCCCTAGTTAAATACTTGGTTGGATGTAGGATCTACTCCATGAGGAGCGGTACAGATGTAGATGATATCATCTTGACCCTTCTTTTCGTATTGCTAGGGATGCTTAACGCCACTTCGCCAACCAGCGTTACCTACGCTTTTGTGTCTCTCAGTATGGTCAGCACTGGGTGTTTTCGAGCAGCGAAGCTTATACCCATTCACATTAGTTCATCCAAAGTTCCTTACCGTTATGCACAAATTATTGAATAAGACATCTTCCTATCGAGGTTAAGGAGTCAACTGAGCATCTCAACAACAGGATTGAATACCCGGATTGAATCAAAGTTCACACCACCTGCCCCAAACAAAGAGAAGGTGTGGAACACAGGTCACACAAAAGTCGCCGTGTCGCACGATAGAAGAACACCCAACATAAAGATGCACACTCCTCCACGTGAAATGTTCATCTCTATAGGAGCTTTTGATAGTAGTCGTGACTAACAACCATCAACTCTCAGCTTGTTGGTAAGGTGAGAGCTTCAAGCCCAATTTCAGGTGGCGCACCCTCCACACAAGAACTGCCATACAAAGGAGGGATGGAAGAGCAACAGGCCCAAAAACCTCGACTCTTCTTTCTAAATGGGGGTGCCCGAGGCACCTCATATTCTCATTTCGTCGTCACTCATTGCCATTAGGATGAAGTGTTTGGCCTTTCCTTCTCCGCACCCGCTCAGTCTTCGTTGACTTGTCACTTAGTAAAAAGTTGAAAGTACAAAAGAATAGTAAACGGAGCACACTGCAGAAAGATTCAAAATATGAGAAGTCCCCCTTAGATTCTAGAAGAAGGAAATGAAGAACGAGAATGAAACGAAATAAAGCGTTTCTAGCTCTAGTTTTGGATGAGCTTCTCCCAATTATGTTTGGTAATAGAATATGGCGACTTGCTATGACCAAGAATCCACTTCTTGCTCTGTCGGAGGAGCGTATAAATTTCCTGGAATGCAGATAGACCAAAAGAGGGAATGAAGGGATAGGAATAGGAATTATAGTACAATTGTGAAAAGGGCACCTGTCGGAACATCTCTACTGACGAACCATTTCAATAGTACGGGTGCTTATGTGCCATGAGGCACAACTATGGAAGTAATGAAAAATAAAAAGTTATGTATTTGGACCATCTATTTTATCCGTTCAAGTTTTACTTCTATAGATAAGATGAGAGGCTAAAAATTAAAGTTTTCGCAACACATACCGAAAGGGTACTGATTAAGCCGAACATTAATGACTAGATAAAGAACCAAGAGTGGTTTGTTCCCCTATTTAATTAGATTGCTCTAAAAAGGTAAAAAGCAAACTCTCATAGTTTGGAGCCCAGCTCCAACAACTTCTATGTAAGTGAGGTAAGGTACTTCTTTTGGTTTGAATAGGGAATCGCCCTTTGTTTGATTGAAGTAGCCATGACTTTAGTCATAGTTAGTTTAAACCCATAAACCCAGTCCACTTGTAGCCATTTTGATCAAAATGACTAAGTTTAATGACTTGACCAGTCACTAGCCCTTGTATTATAGGATTCTCTCACCTAGTAGTCGACATTCTATTCCCCTTAGTTGTAGGTGCTTGTTCAATTTTGATTTGAATGTGCCGGGGATCCCAAGGTACATATGGTCGGCCCTTCGGGTGTATCAATGATACAAATAAAGAAAGGAAGATTGTTTTTAACATACCCTAGAACAAAAAGCCAATCCTTACCAAATGAGGAAATAGAGTAGAATAATCTACCTTCTTTTTTCCTTCCTGTTGATTCCCCCTGACAATCAAGATGCACTTCCTTCTAACAAGAGGCTAAGAGTTAGCAAGCAACCTTGGACACTAGGCAAGAGGTTCGCCGTCCCCCTCATTTTCGATCCGGCTATAGTACGACACCTGAACTTGAGGCTATGATCAAATCTGATTGGATCTGGTCCTATCCGACCCAACCGTAGAACTTAGAACGGCCGTCTTGTTTGGACAACAGAATAGGGAGAGGGGGAGTCGTGCCCATTCTTTATCAGGGCATGAGCAGGAACATCCAAAAAAATGAAAAAGTGAATACATGTACATGATGTAACGACATTTCCAAAATACGTGTTCGATTTTGATAGGCTGCCCCCAGGAAGGAAAGAGTTCACCGACCGCATAATAATTTATTCTTGTGTGTAGCGCGTGGGCCTACGTCTCTTGAACGATCATAGTATGGCCACTCATCTAATTAGTAGATCTCACCTCCCTTTCCCCATATCGTATCCGGAAGGGATAGCTTATCCACAGAAGAGAGAGTATGGGCCCTTGCCCAACATTTAGTTTAGACGCTGCTCAAATGGCTTTGTGTTATTGGCTGTGTTAAGCGTGCTTCTTTGAAAGAAAACAAACTATTTTTCCATGACAATAGTTGCGACTTAAAAAGGCAAGGCGGTAAGCTCTCTATCAATAATAGGGGCTATTCTAGTAAAAGAAACTTCTAGACTATATGGATTCCAACTAAACTTCAACTTCTACATGGTTGATTATTTAGGGGATGTGCTAGAACATAATGTTTGATGATATCCATTTCCATATGCTAATTAAAGTCAAACAGGATCAAACAATGTGTAATTCAATCTTTATTTCTAGCCATGATCCCTTAAAAAGCAAAACCTCACTAGACCGAGGCCCATTGCTATGACGACTACACTATATAAGAGAATGACTAAGGAAATCGCTAATACTTTCTATTGAAAGACAGGTTGGCTCTTTAAAAAGGTCTCCCTCCTAATCAAATTTTGATAGGGAGAGATATTGATGATTATCTCGAGGAGACTTACTACTAAACTGATAGATCAGGTGAGCCAGTTGATCACTAAAATCACCAAAGCAGCAGTATATGCAAATTGGAATCATAACTTTCTATATGCATAACGAAAATGGGATTTGCATAGTAGGATAAGAAAGTGTATTTATATACAATGGAGAGCCCCTATAATCGATGGACAACCAGTGGAGTTCATAAAAGAGAGAAAAGAATGGTCCACGACAAAGCTGTCCCCTCTCTCCATATCTCTACTTACTTGCTGGGTGCAGATAACACTGTAATAATAACAAAGCTAGATAGATATACTGTTCATTTAGAATTGATTCTGATGGCGAGGACCCATGGAAAAATCCACCTTATTCATGCTTCACATAACAACTTGCCCAGTCAATATTATATGTCTATGGTAAACTTGGTGATCAATTTTCGTTGCCACCATTAAGTGTATGTGATATAATCATTCTTATCTCAGAAGAGAGGTATGCATTGTCCCCACTTAAGTTATTCAGTATTCCCAAAGATGAGGCAATTTTTTTTATGTTGAAACTTTATGTCAGCCTGGGGATCTTAATCATAAATGGTTGTTTGTCCCAGTGAAAGGGACACTCTCCTTTTAATCACTCTAGCGCATATGTTGAATAGTTGTTTTATGCGTTTATCTAACTTTCAGGAGAAATCGTGTGGTTTTCCCGGAGATCACCATGGGTTCTTTGACAAATTAGGTGGAGTGAGGAAGATTATAACTATTTTCATCTTGAATCTAGCACCCTCACAAGGTACTATTCCTCCTAAAAGAATTTTATGAAAACTAGCACCCTTAGTGCGTGATAGCTATGTAATATCCTTAGTTTCATCCTTTTTAATGATACCAATGACCTAAATGGAATTAACTATTCTATTACAGAAGTTGGGATCCCACGCACTGGGTCAATGACAAAGGTCTTATACAATATGATGTTGGATGATTTCGACCGGGGATTTAAACAGCTATACCCTGGTCTTTCTTATTATCGTTACTTGGCTAACAATTATGTTTTATTTCCATTGTTTAGTCTCCAAAGCGATCAACAGTGTGAAGAAGAAATAAATAGTATCCTCTTGGAGTTTAGATCTTGATAGGATATCATAACTATTCTACCAGGTGGGGGTGCCCATGTGACTCTTGATGGGTATTTGATTATTCTAAGTCGAGATTGAAGTCTTCATGTTGTCGAATAATCAACATTCTTTCTTTAGTTTAATTTGTATTCAATATGTTTTATACAAAAAGGAACCCATGCAATGATAGGAGATCCTTTTTTTAGAGAGCCAATGCCTTAAGACAGACCCTAGTAGCAGTTGTCGCCTACTTCACTGAGTTGTGGTTCTAAAAAGAAGATTTAGCTTGGTATATTCCATCAAGAGAAAGCCATATCTATATAAAGAAAGCAAAATAGAAATTGCATACAGGTGCTTACACTTCCTGAGGATTCTAAGACTCAATCACCCGTCAAAGAAATATCCCTAGGTCTTAAGTCTACAGCTCCTTAGCTTGTGTCGCCTACATAGGATAGAAAAGAATGCTTCTCATGAACATCTCAGTGTCCATGATAAAAGGAATGAGGGGAAGAATTGACAAGGCGAGTGTTCTCGAAGAGAATTGTAATGGAAAAGCGTGAGAAGAATTCGAAACTCGAGATATGCAAAATAAAAAGACTCCCTAGGAGATGGTATTCTTTGTTTTAGGTCTTGATAGATTTTTTCTATGCATTGAAGTTATTAAGCTGACTAATTAAATCTCTTCCTAAGGTCTTTAGGGTTTGTGAAGAGAGCCCAACTCCAGCCCCTCTTTTAGAAAGAAAAAAATGGTATAAAAAGAGGGCTTGAGGGTATATGTACTGTACAAATTATGATGGTTTATCATCAACAGAACAAAGATCAGTCTAGGTCGAGATAAATGGAATATGCTTCTGGAACAAGTTTTTGATAGGGCCGGGTGGATTACCTTTGGGAGCTAAGTCGAAGATCTCGGTAGTCTTGTGAGTGGTTGATAAACTGCGATTGCAGTTTTCTTTAGGAAGTCCCGTAGAAGTGAGGTTTAATAGATAAACAAAAGGGTGGATACTTTTTCAGGTAGAAGGTGACAAACCTAATGAATTGACTATGAAGGTGGCTCTTAGCTACATCAGTGCTAAAATTCCTTAATCGTTATTGCCCAGGCTTCGATGATCAACCCCTGGCACATTTTGGTTTTGATCTTTGGCCATCCTGGTCCTCAAGACAAAACACTATATTATTCATCTATATTTACTTTCAAATGAAAAGATGCAAAAGGTGTTGATACATCCTATCCACATAGATATCTTACCCTCTTACACATTACCGATGGATGCTACAACCGCTATCACTTTTGCTGCAGGATGGGAATGAAGGTCGAGGAGGCAGGGAAGAAAAGGATATTTGCTATTCACTTTCCCTTATATCAGGCCTGGGTATGGCCTATACATGATGTATGAAGGTTTTATCAAGGTTAAGAATGGATGGTACGTATAATCAGACCCAACCGTTGCAGCACTTGAGAAGAAAGCAAAAATTCTTCCCCTTTTATAAATCTTAAGGCTACTATGGATTACTTATCTATTATCTTGACATCCTATATGCAGGGTTGTTTAGAAATCCCTTTACAACTTCCTGTATGTTCATACATTATTCTGTAGTCTTTCAATTACCATTATGTTTCTATAATATAATAAAGGCTATAGGTCATCGATTGTGACATTTACAAAGGGTCAACCCCTCAGAATTTTTAGTTACTGGCCTTTATTCACACTTAAACATCATATGCTTATGTGGATATCTACTGAAAGGGTGTATGGCATGACGAAGCTTTGTGACAATGCCATTCTTGGCGATGGTGATCGCCGACGAGAAGGTGACGATCACTTAGCATAATATGTAGT
This sequence comes from Solanum medicagineum, assembly GCA_026153255.1. Taxonomy (NCBI): domain Eukaryota; kingdom Viridiplantae; phylum Streptophyta; class Magnoliopsida; order Solanales; family Solanaceae; genus Solanum; species Solanum medicagineum. Next base: position 2,167,074 of record JAPFFP010000089.1, read on the forward strand.
TTCAGTGTACTATAACTATAACTAAAGAAAAGTTTCACATTTTAAATATTATTTATTATATGCTATGTTTTAGAGTTTGCCAAATAATTTAGGAGCGACGAAGTTACTAGGGATTTCTCTGCAGTGTCTGCTACGATGCTCCAATCTTGGGTTGATGCTATTTATGTGTAAAATATCCTAATTTCTTAAAGATTAGAGATGTCACTGGTACTATGTTTCTGTCTTTGACCTATCGATTGAGGGGTGCTTCTTATCTTATTTTTGGTGCGCCCTATCGCCCTAAATCTAAGCGATGGAAGCCTCACTATCTTTGTATGCTTTCGCCACCCGTTATCATTAAAACCGTGGTTAGGACTTCCATATTTAGGAGTGTTAACGTCGAGTGTCGCGCGGGCCTTTATTCTTGAAAGGGCTAAAAGTAGCGCCTTTCACTTTGTTTGTAATGAAAAGGAAAGAGAAGATCTTCAGATACTTTTTTCCAGGGGAGGACTTCCTTGAATGCCTCATTCGGGTTAAGATGTGGCTAAAGTCTCTCCAATGGTAGCGTATATTACGCTCGAGGTCTCTCGAGTCTCCTGCTATACCAATGTCTATATTTCGTTCTAGGAATAATTTAAATTTCTTTTCTGGTGTGTGGAGTTTTGTTTCGTTGTTATGACAGGTTGAGAGCAGTGCCCACTCCCCTGTATTTGTGGCTGTTGGATGACCGTTTCGCTCTTCGGGACTTTCTTTATTCTTTTTTCGTTAAACAAATACAACTGAAAAAGACTGCTAGGAATTTAGACTAATGGCGTACTTGAGCCCTCATGCCTGCAGACCCCTCGATTCTCTTTCTATGACTACTCTAGAAAAGAAAGTCTCACTACTCAATGGCTTTTGATCTTCTTTCCCCCATACAGAGATTGAAAAGAACGAGTTCTCTTCATGATTTCATGATATATCAAATAAGGGATTGTTATAAGAAAGCTCCTATAGTGGACAACTATAGCCCTTGGTATAGATTGGATGCTTGTTTAAGGCCACAAAGTGCTCGCTTGAGGCGGCAAACATAGATAGAATGATTTTTGAAGATGAATTATCGGCACCTTGAACTATATTATCGAAACTGTGCTCTGAAGATTTTTTTAAAGTAATCTAGTAAGATGCCTCAGAAAGGGTAGTGATCTCCCTTTGAAAAGTATCACGACCATAAGGAGAAGAAAAGGGAGATTGCATGTTGATAAAAGAAAATGACAATTTGTTGATTAAATACACTGCAGTAGTGAATGCTTCAACCCATAGATGCTTTGGTACTCCACTATTTATCATCAAAGTCAAAGCCATTTCAACTATAAATATATGTTGGTATTTTCTTCCAAACACCCCATTCTGCAGTGGAGTATGAACACACGACAACTCACGTTTGATTCCTATCTTCAGGAGCATGAAATCAAACACCCTTGACACGTATTCTCCGCCGGTTTTCAGAACTCAACCTCTTGACTTGGAGATTTTCCAAATTTCCAAACATTCTATATATTAAACTTAGAAAGAGCTTAGGACTTCTCTCTAAGTAAAGAAAGCCAAATGTATCTATTGTAGTCATCTAGTTATAATAGTAAGTAAAGTACCTTGAACCTATGAATGACTGCACTCGAGTAGGACCCCTTAATAAATTAAAGTTGTTCTCTATGATATATCCTTAAATCAGTCGTAGGTCAAATCACAAGTGGACATTAACGAATGAATCAATCAAAAGAAAGGCACAATTGGATTCTTATGTTTAATCCAGGAGCATACAATTGCCAACTATAAACAATTACATGAATTGTTTAACCCAGCTTAATGAAATGCAGGAATATACCCTAGACAATGGAAGAAGTGTTGTACTATGTGTTGTGTATGTCTCAGGCGACGGCAGGTCCTATTCCTTATCGTAATGAAGCAGCTGAAAAAAGGAATGTAGAGAAGAATATCCGTATAATAAAGCTTTCCCAACTAACCAATGATCCTTCCTGTGCGCTGATTGTGGATTAGACACTTCGAAGAAGAAAAGACCACACAAAGATGGTTAGCTGCAAGGTGACTGACAGAAATTTCCTTTTAGCAGGAAAATGGAATCTATCATGAAGAATTTGGGATGAAGACATAGACCCATATTATGAAAGAGGTAAGAGAGTTCCACCTGCAATGGTAACAAAATCTTTGATAGGTAAAGGAGGCAGACAAAAAAGCTAAACATCTTTTTTCTTTCACGGGAGAAGGAAAGCACTTTTAGGGGTTGACAGTACTCCTTTGGATTATTTAACACAACTAGTAAACTACATCGTGCTCAATCAAATAATGGACACTGACTATGATTTGGATTGTCTCCCCGGCTCAATGGAAAGATGACCCCGTTCTACACTTCATCAAGATGAAAATCATGTCTTTCCTCTAAATACCATTAGTCTTTTCCTCAGCCGACCAACAAAACAATGAATTCAACCGCATATACCCTTTAGCTAGCATATGCTAAAAAGAATAAGTAAATAACCATATCATGCTTAACTCTATCTGTAATACCGGAGAGAAGCAATTCTCGCGAATAAGATATAAGACTCAAACTTATTATATACGACTCTTTTATAGGACAAGCCTTGGCTCTTCTCCTTATGGACTCTTTGCTCTATCTATTAGTGCTCTAGCTATCCGAAAACTAGGAGCAACTACTGGCAGGACAGATTGAAATGAAAGAAGACAAGAGGCCACTAGAGAAAGGGTTCTATTTTCGAGTTAATTTTTGATTCTTCCAACCTTGAATCTAGGTTTCCCCTAATGCCTCCTTCTGCTTCCAAAGCTACACTAGCTTCCTTCCTTCATAAGCTCATAAGAGATTCAATTATTCTACACTGACTTTACAATGCTTCTTATTAGTTATAGTAACTATACCCTCTGGGTTGAATTGTCACAACAGAAGCCTTCCTCTTTATCCATTCCTTTTTTATACCCGGAGAAACAAAGCAGATTACTAAATTGACTATTTCAACATAATGTTGGCACTAGTCTCATAGCCATCTCTTTTGGCATAACCTTTCAGCATCTTCTTTTATGCTTCCTTCAAATCAGTACCCCCTCGATCGTCCCTTTATTCAATATCGGCATGCTAAGAATAGGGGTTTAGGAAGAATATAGGATTTGTTTCGGTCAGGTATCAAACTCTTTTATCTTCGCCAAGATGCTTTCTCAGTGATCTTTTCTCATCTTGAAGTTGATCTCGTGTCCTCTACTGACTCATCATAATCAACATTACTATAGATTTCAACTCTCCTATGGCCATGATTAGTATAGATCATACCTTTGCTAAGATAACCTTTGAGGTACCTCAAGATCTTGCGTACTACATGTAGGTGTGCTTAACAAGGAGCATGCATATATTGGCTTACAAACCCTACAACATAGGTAATGTCAAGTATAGTGATAGTAAGATATCTAAGTTTTCCCACAAGCCTCTAATGCCTGCATCATCCAATGGTTCTTTTCTCTTTTCTTGAAGCTTACGATTTTCTTCTATTGGGCTAATTGCGGCCTTGAAACCTAACATCTCTATTTTTTTCAAATCAAGGACATAATTTGAGGGATGACTCTACTTCTTATAAATCTTGAAAACCTCTGTGTCCATGAAGTACCTTAGCATGCCAAGTTTATGTCGAAGGTGCGGCTCAGCTAAGCCGTCAATCTTGCAATCTTATCAACATCATCACTAGTGACCACAATATTATAAACATTTACTATGATCCGGCTCACTTTCTCACCCTTTCTTACGAAATATGTATGATCAGAAGCATACCTTTTGTAGCCAAACAAAACTATGGCCTTACTGAACTTCTCAAACCACGCCCTTAGGAATTGCTTCAATCCATACAAGGCTTTCTTTAATCTGCATACTTTATGTGACTCCCCTTTCCTTCCATATCCGGGTGCTATCTCTATATACACCTCCTTATGCGAGTCCCAATGCAAGAAGACATTTTTCACATCTAACGGATACAATGGTCATGATCTCTGTGTAGCCAAGGAAAGTAAGATTGTAATAGAAATGACCTTTGCCTCCGTTAAGAGGGTATTGCCATAGTCTATTCCTTTGGTTTGTGTGAATCCTCTTGCCACTAACCTTGCTTTGTATCTCTCAATCTCCCCACTTTGCTGGAATTTCACTATGTATACCCACTTACATTTAGATCCCACAGTCTTCTTTTCAGGAGGTAAATCAACAATCTCCCATGTCTCAATTCTTCTCAAGTGCACTCATCTCCTCCTTCATCGCCCTCTTCCAGTGAAGGGTACACAAGGATTCCTTTCTAGTCTTTGGTATGGATACAGAATTTCAAGTGGATATAAAGGCCTTGTAGGAGGATGACAATTTTGGATAGGATATATAGGAGTTTAAAGGGAGTTAGGTATAGGCGCTTTTTCCCCTTTCCTGACTGCAATTCAGGGATAGTTTCACTCTCTTCATCTTGAGGCATATTAACATTTCCCAATTCAAGGGAACGATCCTCAGTCTTAACAAGAGGAACACAAGGGACAACTTGTCCTCTCTTACCTTGTCAGGTCAGTATGTTTTTCACTAATTGGTTTGACCGCATCTTCCCCTAGAGGAGTAAGAGCATTGTTTTCTCTATGGGCAGATGACATAAAGATTCTAAAAGACGGCTGATCACTTGAATCAAGTTCTTCTTATTGATGACTCAAGATTTTCGTTGGGTCATGAAAATCGGGTTGACTTGAAAATCAAGTAACACCCATAGAGACATACTTTCTTTTTGTAATGGGATTCAAAGCATTTTGTGAGTGAAGACACATCTCACAACTCTAGGATCTAATTTCTCATGAGAGGTCTCGGTTACATAGACATAACACACACATACCCGAAAATTGAAGATATAGGTCAAGAATCTATTAAAATATTTATGAATTCCAATCCTAGAAATATAGCATCCCACTTTTCTTTACTACCCCAGACTTCAATACACTTAGAAATTAGGTAGAACAATAAACTTTTAGCATTAGGATTTCACACTTGTACAGGTCCCTTTCAATACTACGAAAAGCATCCCTATTAATCCAGTAAACATAGGTTAACACTGCTTTAGACCATAAATACTTTTGAGGATTCATCTCAAAGGAAGGATAAAATGAAACTCATCCTTAGATATTTGTTGATAAACAGTAATAAGACGAGAGAAAGAATCCAAAAAAGTCACAAAATCATTATAACTTGATAAAGAAAGAGTAGGGGCAGGGCTCCGTACATCATAGTGAACTAACTCAAATAGTACACTACAATGACTTTCACTATAGCAATATTACTTTAGAATATGCTTAGCCCTCTTACATACATAAGACTGCAACTCAGACACACTTGATTCAGATAAACTAGGAACTAAGACTCGCGTCTTTGACATATGAAAATGCCCTAATCTACGATGCCACAACTTGGCTTCATTATAAGAAGAAGCATTCAAAGCCTATGTGGAGGACATAAGACCAGAAGTCTCAAGGATGTTTTGTAAGCCCCTTGTCCTCACGTTCACTCCCAAGGATCCCCCCGTCCTTGGGTCCTGAAAAAGATACCAATCAGAATGAAAGTTACACTGGAGTTCAGGCTTTTTTTGTTAAGGAGCGAAAGCCACTTGACTGTAAAGAGAGGAGCTCATAGACAAGAGATTAAAAGACGGAACATATAAAAGAGAATTCAAGGGTAAGAACGAGATGGTTTTCTTTCACCATACCACTCCCAATAATGAGAGTAGTAGAGCCATCAACAAGCTTTAGCTTACCCGATGATGTTGATGGGTTAAGTGAAGAGAAAATGGTACTCATACCAGAGTAGTGATCAATAGCACCGCTATCAATGATACATTGTCCACTACTCGAGGCTAGAAGGGTGAAATCTTTTCTACCTCTTTGCAGAAAAACAGACTGAGATGACAAAGTGGATGCACCTTGATTTCCCCCAACTCCTTACTTAATGCCGCAATGGAGTCCTTACCCCTGCCTTTAGAAGAGAAAGCCTTCATATTATATTCAACTTGCATATGTTAAGCATATAACCTTTCATTACATTCAGTCGACTTTCAATTCAATCTCTGAGGAAGAGAAAGATACAGTTTATATACAGAAGAAACTTAATTTTGAGTTCTATTAAGGACCTGAAGAAGAGAAGAGAACTAGGCAATCACAAGACTGCTTTAATTCTCATCATGATACATTCTTGTAGTAAGCGGATTATTGAGAAACACATATTACTAGGAGAGGGCAACAGGCAATGGATATCGTTCACAAACCCGAGCCTGTAGTTGGTAGGTCAAATCCCTCTATTCAAGTGATTGAGCTGAAGCTTTGGGCATAGAGCGGAGCGAGCCCGGGGAGTGGAGTAGAGTCCAACAACATTGAGACCAAAAATCGAGTTTCTATTTAAATCCTTACTCAACATGGTGCCTTAAGGAGAATCCGAAGCCGGTTGAGGTAGCGCTACAAAGAGCAAAATGGAGCATTCACAAAGAAATGGTGTAAGCAGAAGGGACGGAACAATGGTTAGCTATTGCCCGAGGAGTGTTCCTTCTGTTATTTTCCCTTTTTTAAGATAAGAAAAAAGACGATAAGCCCGTCAACATTGAAGCTTCCGCTTTTGGTAGTTGTTTGGCAAGTGATATTGTATGCAAGTCGGCATCTATAAAGTCAGGGTGCGTTAAGGTAAGTTGATGAGCTAATACGGCTGGCTTACTTTTCATATGTATTTGGAGGGAACCTGGCATTAAGCATTGGGCCCAACCACAAAGGAATAGGTTTGAATGTTGATATATACCGTCTTTCAGCTGACCTTTCCAAACCATGCTTATGAATCAAGCTAGAATAAATATAAGCAAGTGTTATCCTAATGAAATGGCAAATAGTTTAGTATAAAATTCATTCTTGACCATCGCTGCCTGCTTAAGACTAAAAGCTAGTAATGAGACTTCTATTCTACCGCCCTATCTAGTAAGAGCCTCTAAAGCTATGTTTAGTGTAGCCAATATAATAGTTGGGCTCACCTTTACCAAAGAAGAAGGGGCGAAGTCTCAACTACCAGACTACTACTATACCAAACGCACTCTACGAGTGGATTAGTTAAGTTACTAGACTGATACTCTAAATGAGACCAATACTCAAACAAAAAAAAAGTAGAAAAAATCATAAGAGAAGAAAAGTTCATAGAAGGTTGGGAAATTGTACACACAATCACCAGGTTCTACCAATGCAGGGCCCAATCATACTCAAAAGAAGAGTTTGATCCTGGCTCAGCAGGAATGCTAGCTATATACTTAGCAAACGCAAGTCGAACATTGTCTTTGAGGAGCTGGGCAGAAGGAAAAGAGTCTCCTAGCTAAAGGTAGCTTGTCTCGCCCAGGAGATGAGAAGAGTTGAGAACAAAGTGGAAAATGGGTGCGTAACGCATGTGAATCTGCCAAACAGTTTGGGCCAAATCTTGAAGAAAGCTAAAAACCATTGTTTAATGAGTCTACGTAGTATTAGGTAGTTGGTCAGGTAAAGGCTGACCAAGCCAATGATGCTTAGCTGGTCTTTTCAGATGATTAGCCACACTGGTACTGAGACTCGGCTCGGACTTCCACGGGGGGCAGTAGCGGGGAATCTTGGACATTTTTCTGCAAGCCGGATCTAGGAATATCGCGTGAGTGAAGAAGGGCAATACAACTTGTAAAGATCTTTCGTTGAGTGCGTGATAATGACAGGACTGGAGGAAGAAGCCCCGGCTAACTCCATACCAGCAACTGGGGTAAGACGGGGGAGGGGGGGAGGGGGGAGGGGAAGTGTTCTTCAGAATGACTGGGCGTAAAGGGCACGTAGGTGGTGAATTGGGTTGAAAGTTAAAGCCTCTAAAAACTGGTGGAATGCTCTTGAAACCAATTAACTTGAGTGAGACAGAGGTGAGTCGGGAGATCTATGAAGGAATGCCAAAAGTGATGGAAGCTCACTGGGCTCCTACCGATGCTGCGGTGCGAAAGTATGGGGAGTGAACAGGATTAGACACCCTGGTATTCCATTCCATAAGCGATGAGTGTTTACCCTTGTTCTACACGGATCGGGGGCCTAGCTAACGCGTGAAACACTCTGCCTGGGGAGCATGATCGCAAGACCGAAACTCAAAGGAATTTACGGGGGCTTGCACAAGTGGTGGAGCATGTGGTTTAATTTGATACGATGCACAATTAATATCATATGTTAATAAAAGACATGAGTTGGCTAAATAAAAAAAAACTTACATTAACTAAGTGTTTAGTTACCATGCCTAAAATCCCCATGCCTTTTTTGGTTGGATAAACAAACCCAACTGGCGATTTGCAACAAGTCTCTCTTCTTCTTTATTTTTTTTGGGGGGGAGAAGGGATCAGTCAAAATCAATTATATCTCCTTAGTGATCATTTTGCTAGTTTTTTTGATCCTACTCGGTCTTTCCTTTCTATTTTCTTCCAAAAAGAGGTAAAACATTTTGCTTTTGAGACTTGCCCACATAATGCAGCGAATTGCTTTTTGATAGGCTTGGGAATTCTAGTTTCTTTTCTTTGTTCTTTTTTTTAAAAAACTTGCTGATCTCGCATGTTTTTTCCTAGTTTTATTTCTTTCCTATTCTAAGATCTTTCGCACTTTAGAAGGGGAAAATTCTAGTAGAACATTCCAAGTTATTTTGAAACTTTCTCTCTATCTTTTTTATTTTTACTCCTTTAGGACTAAAGAAGAAAAAGAGGCGAAGTGGCTTTTGATAATGAGTACTTTTTCCTCGATGTTAACGACCCTTTTTCTAAAAAACCTCGTAAGTCTCAAGGGTCTTTTCTTCATCATAGTTCCTTTTTCCTTTTTCCTTATTTTGTGTCCTCCATCGGAGGATGTTCTTCCTTTATCCATCTTGATCTCCTACTCATTAGAAAAGGGACTGCCACAATGGGCATTTTTTCTTCTATTTCAGCTTATTGCCTACTTTGCCCTGTGCTTCTTTTTGGAAGGTCGCCCCAAAAAGTCTATTTATCCCCTAATTCTTCTTCTTTTCTATTTTTATATTTTAGGATCCATTAGTTATGGCGAAGATTTTCTGCGTGAACTGGCATGGCTACTCGCCATTGTGTCAAAAGCTTGCATAATTTTCCTTTGCTTTAGAAATGGCGGAAAGATTGGATTTATTTTCGCATTTTTACTTTATTTTGTTCAAGTATGAGTTTGGGGTGCTTTACGTAGCTTCGGCACAGGGCGGGGATAAGATATCTTGCCTTGTTCCCTTCCTTTTTCTTTTCTGTCATATATTTCTATTTTTTGGTTTCTTCATTTTTCAGAGAAATATCTTATCGTAAAAACAAACCCTAGTCCCCTTGGGTGGATCGAGGGACTTGACCTCTTTCTTCTCCTACCAGGACTTGTTCTCTTCATTTGTAGGGAAGAAAATGAATAACAAGAATAAATACAACTTCTGGGAGAGAGCGAGGTCTATGGTAAGGCATTGGAGAAGCATAGGCGCTAAGTCACCATTTATTACTGGTGGATAAAGTTTAAAGAGGGGAGTTTGCTGATAAAGATGGATCGCAAGGATCTAAAGGTGAAAGCTGACATGGTATATGCGTGAGTTCTAGGGAATTTTTTCGGTGTCTCGGAGTTGTTCCAATATTTTAATTTGGCTAGAGAGGGGCCAAAGTAAGAAGTGAAACTTCCATTTTCATGTACTGAAAGGTAGGCCCTTGTATCATGGGTAGTTCTTTTCTATGATATGGGGAAGGGGGAGAGGTGAGAAGGGCCCCCTTCAAGCAGACTATTTTACTAGTACGAATTCATTCAAAGTACAGGAATTAATTTAACAAAAGGGCTCGAACTATAGTGGTCTGATACCTTCTTCCCTTAGTCTGGGGGTAGGTTATGTAGGTGAGAACCCTTAATAGGTTGTTTTGATCCCTAAGGGAAAAATAATCGATGAGTAGCATGCCTGGTAAGAACCTTCTCAAGTCGGAAGCTTTTCCCAAAAATGACTTCAACTTTTTCACTGAGGTTAGCTCTGGCAAATCGAGCACCGTTTTTGCCTTAGCTGGGTCTATATTCATGCCTTGTTGATTCATGAAATAACAAAGAAATTTCCTATATGTTACTCTGATGGCACACTTCATCGGGTTCTCATCTTAAGCTTGTATTCTCTGTATCTTTGTAGGACTCAATGAAGCACTTCCACATGATCTTTCTTTTGCTTGGATTTCACTACTATGTCATCAATGTAATCCTCCAATTCCATAGTAGTGACATATCATGATAAGTAGCACCAGCATTTTTTAAACCAAAAGGCATCACTGTATAATAGTTTTTACCTTTCGAAGTTTAGAAGGAAGTCTTTTCCATATCCATAGGGTTCATCTTGATTTGGGTATAGCCGCTATACTCATCCATGAATGAGAACATCTTATGCCTAGCTGCTGCGTCTATGAGCAGATGAAAGGGAAGTCATCTTTTGGACAAGCTTTGCTAATCCATGGACTAAGGGATGTAGGCCTAGGAAAACTAGAAATCAAGTTCTCGATAGGAAGCCCGATTGTTTGTGTTGGTAGGTGAACAAAGTAAATCCCAGGATGGAAGCCCAAGCTGCTATACTGGTATGGGTAGGCTTTCCACTCGCTTAGCTCGCCACTGGCGTGGATCGGCCTATCTGGTTCGACTAGGGCGCTTGAGAGCGAAAAGACTTCCCGAGTTTAGATTGATTTTTCATAAGTTAAGCCATGCTGGCTATGAAAACATCACCTATACAATGTAATGAATATGGGAAATAAAGGAAGTACGATAGTAGAATCAGAAATATCACAGGTCTCATTATTGTGGTAGACAAAACCTATGGCTTCGGGTCGAAGCCGGGTTTCATTATAGAGGACTTAGTCTTGTTCCCATCGTTTCCACTTGAAACTGGGTTTCACCTCTTCCCTTTACTACCAAAAACTAGAGGACCCATTCCTGAGGCATAGCCAAGCAAGAATCCACGGCTCAGTAGGGGGACAATAGCAAGAAATCCCTTTGCTCAGCAATATGCTTTTGCTTGACCTGTGCTTGTTTGAATCTCTAGGTTCCGAGTGAATATTGCTCATATCGAGCATTTAGACCAGAGAGCCCCAAGTGGGATATGGTCAAAATAAAGTTGCAGGGAGGTAAGGAGATAGGGGGAAGGAAGGGAAAGGCAAAGCTTAGGACTTTCCTGGAGCGGAGAGAAAGCAGATATAGAAGAAGAAAGAAAATACTTAAAATAAACTCTACGAAAGGCAATTTTTTGAGATAATGTCCTTAGACCTCAACCTTTATCCAACCAACTGGAACTCAATCCAGAACTCCTACTTGATATTAAGCTTTCGCCCTCTCGATTCAAAAAGGTACTAGGCGGGATGTAAGAGATTCAGAGATTGCATTTCTATTTATCCTTACCACATTCAATCAAAAGGAACTTCACAGAGGACTACTTTCAAACGAGTTCTTCCTCGCCTTGATGGATTTGACTTTCTCAGTTTATTACTATTACACTCAAAGAGGGGAATACATATGACTAAAAGCCTATAAAATAGATCCACCACTTAGGAAAAACACTAGTTGAGGCACTGGGATATAGGGAATGACTCCATTTTTTATAGGGTTGCCTAACGTTCAACCGAGCATCTAACCTATCAGCAGAAAAAACAAGTGGGGTTGATTCATTTTAAATACGTACTCATATTTTTACCAGTAGTAAAAAGGGTTCACTCTTCTCCTTAACTTCAGAGTTTTCATAACTTTCTTTCACTCATAGTAACCATACTAAAAGGCTAGCTCGATAAAATAAAGAGATATTTAAGGGTCTATTTTCTCATTCTTTCTAATTCGCTTACTTACTCACCTCCTTTAATACATCAGTTTACGCGAGAAGGGACATGGCAAGATGGATAAAACATGAACTTGCACTACAACTTACTAGCTGGACCCTATTCGTGCTTGCTTAGATCAACATTCAAGGGACAAAATTGCTTAGAGTAGTATTAAGAAGCCAGGGAATTCTGATACAATTCCAAAAGGCACTACTGCTACAATAGCAGTAGGGAAAAAGTAAGGGAGAATAATGACTCTCGGGTACAACTAGCCTTTCTACAATCAATACGCTCACCCCTTTTGATATAATAAAGCCTTTATTTCCTTGCATTATGATTGAGTTTTTTGCTTTCTTTCTTTTTAGGAATAGTCAAGATGAGCTAGAAGGGAAAGAAGGATCACAACGACCAATGTAATTGATTTAACATTCTAGTTAGGTTTCATCAACCTAGTTGAGGTTTGCCTAAGGGCTACGTGCATTTGTAGTCTTTATACTCTCTGCCCTTGTCCTATGGATCAGGTTTTATTACCTTTAGGGGTGGTCGACATTGCTCCTTTTCCTGGTTCATACTTACTTGCGGAGCGAGCAAAAGTGTACTTTGGGGCCTGGCTCTACAGTGCCTTATTTGATTGGTGGGGCATCTTGGATAGGGTTTAGTCGTCTTTTTCCTTTTTCGAGAGATCGTGTTCTTGCTACTGCCCTTCCATAAGAGCATTGAGGCTATCACAGGTCAACAACAAGGGGTTCGATTTCTGACTTCATACCCTTCTTTTAGTTGACGTGCCCCCCTTGTGTACTTTTGCCCTCTCAACATTGCGCCCTCAGATCTAAGGAAAAACAAGCATATAGTTTCCCTAAAAGAAGGGACAGTCCATTTAAGCACAAGATACTACCTAAACGATGGTGGACAAAGACTGAGCAGTGTCTTCGGGGTTTATCATAAATATGGTAAGGTAAGATTGGTTTCAACTAGCATATGGGCAAGGTTGAGCATCAAGTCCTTAGCAAGTGTGTAGGAGAAGGATATTGTCGACGTTTATTGCTCGTGAAGACCCTGCCGCCACCTTAGGAGACTAACCACCTCTGATAGAATTTCGCAGGTTGTTGAAGGAAACTAACCAAAGCAAGCACCTTTCAAAATGATCTGGTTCGATAATTTATAGGGCTTTTCTCATAGATGTTCAGTCAAGTCTAGATTGAAAGGTTTCCCCAGCTGGTAGTGAAAACCATCATCATCGATGATGATTCAAAATCATATGTCAATTCCTATAGAGTAGGGGGTGTATCAAAGTACACATCATACGTCAAGGCATCCTGAGCCAATGCCAAAAGTTTTTTATGGTCGAAACAAAACACTCGACCCTCAAGCTGCTAATCCGAATGAGTTGATAAACAAATCTCTTTCCTGGTCTCGTCCTATACATAAAGGTACACCTATTTTTTAGTTGACTCTTTAATAAGGACAGGTAGCTATAAAGGTTATTACCGTACTGCCTCAATCACCCCTTGAAAGGGTCTCATCCAACTCTGAACCATTGTAATTGGCTTTGGCCGTAGTCTGAATCTTTGGCCGCCTCTTTTGTGTCTCCTTCAAAATATCTAAATTGTTTTCTACTGGCAAGCGTCCTTATCTTAGGAGGTCTTCTTCGAGATGTAATTAACTGCTAAATAATGTTTCCTCTTTGAGAAATTTGGCTTGCATAATATAATGAGAGAAGCGCGTATTGCTCTAAGTGCGAGCGTGTGCGCTACTACTACATCATAAAAAGAGGTGAGAAAGCACAATTAATGTAACATAAGGGAAAGCAGCTAGCGCAAAAGTAGAGGCCCCTCTTTGATTGTTCACAACCCCGCTATGAGACACCTAATTGAAGAAACGCCTTCCTACCTGAGAAAGTCAAAGTCCTATTTCTTCTTTCATTCTTGATGTACCCAAGATTGATGTCAGTTTCTTCCAGTGGGTCTACCCACTTGATCGTTCTTCTTGTTCATTTTTCTATTTTGATATGGGGCACATTGGGATCTAACTTTCATTATGGGCTCGCTTTCCTGGGTGGGAAAAGGCTCGCGGGCTGGGCATAGACTAGTCTTGGATCCCTAAAGCTAAAAATGGAACAACTGACTATATCAGAAGTGAAATCCTCAACTAAAAAAACAATGTGAGCTGTGACGGGGTTGCCTTAGTGAGTACATATGATAAGAATCAAACCATAGACTTCTTTTATGGGTTCCTTCAGTTGTCTCTATGTCCATGCTTAAGGATGCCGCCCTTGCGGGCTGCGATTTCATAAAAACAATTGTGAAAAACGACATTCAGGTTTTCTTATACTGTTTTATATTTGAAAGAGTGTTGATGTGCTGTCAAAATACATCACATTTGGTGCCTGAAATAGGGGATTTTGTGTGTTCTTAAAGCGACTTTTTATGGCTTTGATGTGTTTTTGTGTTAATCTTGCAGAAAAGTTAGGTTGGCATGATTTTGAAGAAAAGTTGCAGATTTAGCTGAAGTATAGGCCATACAAGCCAACCTACGAGTCGTAGGGTGGTGTAGTAGCAGGAATCAGAGACCAATATCAGAAACCAGCCAAGTGAAGGTCACTCCTACGAGGACATCCTACAAGTCGTAATACACACTACGACTCATATAGATGGACTCGTAGCAAGAATTAGAGAGCCAAAATGTTGGACCAAAAACTAAAGACCAAGCCTACAATACAAACATACGAGTCATAGCCCAAGCAACGACTCGTACCTACGGGTCGTACCAATTCAGTCCAAGGTGCCAAGAACCCGATACGAGACCCCGACTACGACTAATAGGTCATCCTACGAGTCGTAACATTGAGATTTATCAGCTTCCAGCTGTCTTTTCTATGTAAATTCTAGGGTTATTTTGTAAATACTATAGATAGCTTAAGTTAGGTTTTTGAGGGCGAGTTCGACCAGTAGACATTTTACAATTACATTTTGAAGTTTTCTTAGGTTTTTAGGGTAGATTGTTGTTCTCTCTTGGAAAACCCATTTTGGGTAATGTAAATCTTGCCTTGTACTCATTGTTGATCATTAAAGCTTGTGGGTTTGCAACTTGTGGTGCCTATCTCCTTCATTATTATTGTTGAAGCTCTCAACTATGTCTATTATATGTATTCTTGTGTGTTTTGCTTTAGCCATGAGTAGCTAAATGCCCACAATTTGGGGTTGTGGGAACCATGGGTAGTTGACTTGAAATAACCTAGTTTTCTTGCATTTCTATGATTGGGATTTTGCATGTATTATCTATTTCCCTTCATTTTTGTTGTTGTTTGGTGATGGACAACACCAAATCCTACCTACTATCACGATCCCAACCAAGGTGGTGATGAATAGGAAAAGGGAAGTAGATGACAAAATTCAATTGATGTGCTCTCGTCTAATCAACCAAACCTGATCTAGGGGAGGTTGATTGGGACTATTGGTAACGGATATTCGGCTGCTGTCACCAAGCTCCAGGTTGCTTCGGGGATTTGTATATGTCTAGAGCTTATGTTTATATTGTACAGTTAGTTGAGGCGGGGCCTGTCCCGACCCTTGTCAGATGGTTTTTCTTTATTTAAAGGCTTTGTAGACTATGTAAAGCAAAGTATCATCATGTCTCGTATTTTAGACAGCGTGGCCCCAACGGCCCAGTCATATGCATTTCCTTTTGGCTTATTATCATTGTTTATCTATTTTAAGGCATGTTAAAGGTCGAAATCACATATGATATGTATAGAAAGAGCATAGTTATAGGTTGGTTCTCCGGAGCCTTATCGGCAACGGGTGCCAGTCCGCCCTAACGGGACTTTGGGGCATGACAAATTAATACTTATGGCGACCACTTTCTTATTAGAGCATGACCATCATCAAAAAATTATGGCGTCGTTGCTGGGGAATATGGCTAAGTTTTGATTTAATTTCTCTATTAGTTAGTTGTAGTGTTAGTTTCTAGAGTCTCTTGTACTTTACTTTTGTTTTTGTGTTTGTTGTTTGATTTCTTTTGCAGGGTGTACTAGGTTGTATGCTCAACACAAGGAGCCATGGAAATCCCTTAGCTCCACTAAATTTGGAGATCTATCGACTACCAAGAAGGATGGCTTGAGTGAATGAGGACATTAAGGTTGAGGAGGATATGCATACAAATGGGAATATAGATAGAGAAGAGAATCCATCACAAAGGGGTAACAGGCCACAGCTCAGTGACTTTAATGAAAATGCTTATGGATAGAATCAATATCGATTAAACCCTATGGCTATGGATGTTATTGGTGCTATAGTGCTGCTTCCTTTACCAGTCGATACTAAGTTCACGATATCGAGTGGATTGCTCCAAATGCTCCAAAATTGCGGTCTATTCATAGGGCTACCTTTGGAGGATCCCCACCGTCATCTTCAGAGTGTGGTGTTTGTAAAAGTGTCATGGGGCCACAAAATCTTTTTCTTGATGCCGTTGGGTTAAGAGTGTTTCCACTATCATTGACTAGCAATACAGTTGTGACTGGCAATGCAACTGTATGGTTGTCTGAGCTTCCTCCGGGCACTATCACAAGTTGGGTTGAACTTCAGAGGGTATTCCTTGAAAGATACTTCCCAAGATCTAAGAAGTTGAAGCTCAAGGACCAAATCAACAACTTTGAGCAATTGCTAGGTGATTCTATTAGCACAACATGGGAGAGGTTTACCAAATGCTTGAGGATGGTTCCCAGTCACAAGATTGTTGAGGATGCCTTGGTCGAGATTTTCTATCAGGCATTTGATGAGAATAGTCAAGCCTGTGCCGATACAATCATGGGAGGCATGTCTCTAGACCAACCTTTTGCATCGATAGTTGCAAGAATTGAACAAGTGGTCAAAACAATTAGAACATAGGGGCAACTGGAGTGAGGTGTGATGAAACCTTCTTGTGCGGTCAATACCAACAATGAGCAAGCAAAGGTGAACAAAGAGATCATGGAGCAAGTTGCTCAACTTCGCACAAGCATGGACTTAGTCTTAAAGCAAAACCAAGCAAGCCTCCATGTGGTCACTCACCAACCTGCAAAGGCTCCTACCTATAATGATCCATTCTTTGATGAGGATGCATGTTTTGTAACTAACCAAGTTGCGGGTTTCCGAAACAACCCCCAAAGGTCCAATCTGGACTATTGGAGGCAAGTTTCCGAGATTTAAGGTTGGAACTTCATCCATGATGGGATGTATAGAGACCACTGGGGTGGTACTATGAGAGAGAGAGTGCCAGATGCAGATTGGGGGAGAAGAGAGGGCTACAAGAATGGTCCTTATGTTCCCCCTCACAACCGTGATGCCGGGTCAAGCAACTTCAGGATCAAAGATATGTTGGAAAAATTGTTGAAGCGAGCAAACCATCAGGATGAGACTTTAAAGGGGATGAAAGTAGATATCTCAAGTAGTAATCAAAAGATAGAATCTCACTCGGTAGCAATCAAGCAACTTGGGCAACAATTTAGACAAGTTTCTCCACAATTGAATCAGCAACAAAAGGGCACCCTACCAAGCAATACGGTTCAAAACCCAAAGAATGAAGGGCATTGCATGGAAGTGATGATTAGGAGTGGAAAAAGTGTTGTAGATCCCCCTATGCTGGTAATTGTGGATAAAGTTGATGATAAAGGCCTTGGTGGTGAAGTCTTGGTTGAGGGAGAAGATCCGAAGGGTGTTGGGATGCAACAAGAAGAGATAAGGGAGCATGACAAAGTCAAATCAATCCCAAAACTTCCTCCTCCTTTCCCTCAAAGGCTCAGGAAGAAGGAAGAGAAGGAAAAGTTCAAACACTTCCTCTCGATGTTGAAGCAACTCTCCATCAACATTCCTCTTTTAGAAGCTTTGGAGAAAATGCCTGGGTATGTTAAATATATGACGGACATAGTTACCAAGAAACGCACTTTGAGCCAAGAGTTCTCGCAAGAACCCCAACAATGTAGTACAATTATGACTAAATGCCTTTCTCAAAAGCAAGAGGATCCCGGTGCATTCACCATTCCTTGCACTATCGATGACTAAGAGCATTATGCGACTTAGGAGCAAGCATCAATTTAATGCCTCTTGCCATATTCAAAAAACTTGGCCTTGGTACTCCTACCCGGACAAGAATGAGGTTGTTTATGGCAAATCGAACCATTAAAAATCCAGAGGGAATCCTTTTGGATGTGCTTGTTAAAGTGGATAAATTCATCTTTCCAGCAGATTTTGTGATCCTTGACTGCGAAGTTGATTTTGAGGTGCCCATCATTTTGGGGAGACCATTTCTGGCCACTGGGAGAGCCCTAGTGGACATGGATTCAGGTCAGCTGAGGTTCAGGGTTAATGATGTAGAAGTTGTGTTCGATATTCGCCAATCCATGAAACACCTAGATGAGTGCAAGAGTGAGGTATGGACCCTCGATGATAATTGACGAAGGAAGATGACAAAGTCGAGCCATGATATTAAACAACATACTTCTTGGGAGGCAACCCAAGCATTGTTGATAAGTGTTGGTTTTATTTTAAGTGTTTTTTGTTGTTGAAATTCTTAGGTCGAAGCTGTGAGTTTGATTTTATGAGTGAAGAACATTGGTGTAGTTGTAATATTTTGGGAATTATTGTGTTTTGAGATTTGGTTTGTAGGTGAAAATTGAAGTATTGAAGATCTGAAAGATGACACTTAGAGCAGCGTCTATGATCAGGCCTACGAGTTGTAGCCCTCACTACAACTCGTAGTCATGTATCGTAGAGGGAATCAGTAGGTATCAGAAGTTGGCAGATACATTACAAGCCAACCTTACAATTCGTAGTGCCTTCTACGAGTCGTAAGTAGGGTTTGTAGTGCTCAGGTATGACTTTAAATTTTTATAAGTGTTGGGTCAATTACGAGACTAGGATCTACGAGTCGTAGGACAGTATACGACTCGTAGTCGGGGTCTCGTAGCCCTGATCAGCAAAATTATAAAGGTCGATCTGGTTTCATATTAAAGGGGGTCAAAATAATATTTGACCCCCAAATTCATTTTCAAACCCTAAGAGGCGGCGGAAAAAACCCTCCTCCATCATCCACATTATTCTTCTTACCATATTCCCAACTACCCACGTCATTTTCCGGCAAGGATTCCGGTGAAGTCACCAATTTCTAGGTTTCAGCTTGATTTTCAATTTTCTTCACTTTGGTTTACATCTACAATCATTTGGTAAGCTCCTTGGTTAAATTTTCTAATACTTTGCGGTGAATATGTTCCCTATATAAGTATGTGTTTTGCTTGAGCATGTTAAATCATGCCGCATACTGAGCATTGAACTAGGCTTGTAATCTAGGCTTTTAGGGTTTGAATGGTTAAGTTGTGAGCTTATTTGTGTTGAAATTCCTTAATGGGTGATGATGATTGCGCAATTTATGATTCATTCATGGGATGTAGTGTGTGATTGTTGCCCGTGAATGGTATGAGTAGTTGTCGGAGTTGAAACTTAAGGGATATGGGTGTGATGTTTATGCTTCAACTTATGGGGTTTGACCTAATTGATATGTATGACCATTGCATCCCTTTGGAATATTTTGTTAATGTCAAGTATGAGCTTTGAAAGTGTTTGGTTGGCATTGTGCTTGATATTTTGTAAAAGTAAGTCGATCCTTAGGAGTGACTGTTCTTCTATATTTATAATGCGACCGGGGAATTGACTATATGCCAAGTATTTGTAATTTTTGTTATATGCCAAAATTGTTGATTGTGTGGTTAAATGTGTTGCCTTGTTGTGGGAAAATGTTAGGCACCACTGATGCCTTCTGTTTCCTTTATGAGGCACTCTTATGACTTGTAGGTTCCTCTACGAGTCGTAAGGGTCCTTCGTAGCAAGTAACAGTCATCTATGGTTTCTTCATATTTCACATGTGAGACTCATATATGACTCATAGTCCCTACTACAACTCGTAGTGAGAGTCTCGTAAGCTTATCTGAGTTTTGAAGAATGTTTCTAAAAGTGGTTACGAGCCCAACCTATGACTCGTAGGTCACCCTACGAGTCTTAACTGTGTCTCCTATCTGGGATTAGAAAGTATTTTTGAAGGCATAATTGGTTCCACAAGGATGGTATATGACTCGCAGGACACCCTACGAGTTGTAACTGCACTCGTATCTGCAAACCTGCAGTTACACCGGTAGATTTCTATTTCTATATAGTAAAATCCCACCTGTCATTCCGGGCCAAGTTTTGGTGGTCCATTATCCATTGGAGTATTAGGCCAACTTTTACGGATAATGTGATCACTCTCGAGAGAGCTATATTATTGGCCAGCCTTCTAGCTGGGTATGCTATAGATTCGGCCCGGAGCATTTCAGAGCAGATTCACGAGGCTGCAGCTCGAACAAGCACCTCACTGCCGTTTCTAGTTTTCATTCATC
>JAPFFP010000089.1:2188166-2202567 GCA_026153255.1 Solanum medicagineum
TTTAAAAGTGCTTGAATCTCGTGTTAATGGGCTATATGTGCGTTTAATGCTTAAGAGGGTCGAGTGAATACATGTTTGGTGTCGAATTAAGGAGATTACAGCGTTAAATTAAGTAAAATAATTGAGGTGTTTGTAGGACTTAGTAAGCACGTAGGTGAGTCACCTGCTTGCTTAGCTTAAGTTGTTAGTTAAACGGAGATGAGGCTCGACGTTGAATTTGTCTAGGTTCGATTATGAATAAAGTCGGTGTTAAGGGTGTAACTTTGGCCCATATTTTAGCATCATAAATGGGCTACATTTTAAGCCCAAGAAGTATAGCAAAAAGGGCCCAAAGACAATGCAAAACAATTAACAATTTGAGCCCAAGCTAAGTGATCAAGAAAGCTGAAACCCAAGTCCATCAAGTTGGTGCTCCAAAAAGGCCCAACTTTGAGGGCCAAGCTAGTGGGTAAGATACTTTATAGTGTGTGGCTTATGTTGATCAAGTATTCAAGAGAAGGTTGGCCTAATCCTTCTATAAAAAGAGGCCTAAAGCAGCTCCCACAATTCACTATTATTTTGAACACAAAAGAAAATCAGCTTTGTCTCCAACTTGTCTCCCAACGTGTATTGACTTGCAAAGCAGCAAAAGGGAACTTCTAGGGTTCTTATACAAGCCCTATAACTTTAAAATAGTGGTAAGTAAGTTTATAAATGTGTTTACTATAGTTTTATAATGAGAAAACAAGAGATAGATGATAATTACACTTGCTGAAATTGTTGGACAGATTCTGTGTAGAACGATGCTGCACCTTTTGCTTTTGTTTTGGTGATTTCTCTATGGTTTTAAAGTTGAGAACTTGATGTTCTTAACATGGTTTAAGTCATAAACATCACCTTAAGGTTGCTGCCCTGATTTTGGTTTCATTTAACAAGCGCGTCTTATTGTGTTATCTTAAGATCGTGTTGATTGGAATTTGCGGGCTGTTATATATAAGGCTATTAGACCACGTGCTTCTTGACTTCTTAAGTATTGTTATAAGACTGGTTTAGGTCTGTTTATGTGTGTAAATATTGCTGGAACAGTTTGGTTAGAGTTGGAATAGGTTTGGGGTTGTCGACCTCGAAAGGTAGCGAAGGAAAGTAACGTTATGTTGTCCGTTTTTAGATTGTGTTGAATTGTGATGTGTTGTGCTTTGTGGGCTTTTGTAAGGCCGTTATGGACTTCAAATAGGCTTTACATGATGTGTACATGCTAATGTATATGATAAAATACGATTAAGGAGCGAAAAGGTTGAAGGAGCACGCTAGGGTTTATAATTGCCGTTTGTTGCCCGTGTGTTGTTTTGTTATGCAATTTGGCTTCTAAGGTGTGTATATTGGCTGCTAATACTAGTGTTATCACCTATTATATTGTACATAACTGTTTGAAGGAAGGTAATGTTGTTTTGGAACAGTAAAGAGGTCCAACGACGAGGTATGTAAGGTTACTTGATTTCGTATCACTTGGCATGAAACATAGATACTTCCTTGGTACACAAAAAGGCATCTACCAACTCCGACACAACTATTAACTGTGTCTCCATTCCTTCATATGTTTACATGCTACCATATATAGCTATCTTCAAATCTGCATATATACATGAATACCAAGTCACATGAGTTCTAGTTACAAAGTAAAGTTCACGAGTTGTTCCATTTCATATGCATTTCGTCAATTGGGTAGTATACTCTTTTCATTATCGTATTGTTTTGTATGATCATCCACATGTCATATGTTATATATACAGTCTTATAGCTCCAATGTTATGGCCACCAAAAGAATCATCTCAAAGGTAATTGAAAGATAAAGCATACAGTTCTGGTAAGTGGTAGCCCCGAGGAGTTGAGTATAACCTAGCCAGGGGACGATCCTATCAGGGGGAGGGGTAGCCCGAGGGGTTGAGTATAACCTATCCAGGCATGAACCCGATGCAGTTTACCACTGATCAGTTGGTTATTCGTTTTACAACTGTGCCCAGATGATACAGTAAAGGTACGGTAAAGTAATATAAAGAATGTAAAGTACATGATTTCATAGTATAAATAAAGGTGGTCCACAGACTTACACCAGTGCATGGGTTCATTTGAGTTATTACCTTACGTATAGTATGTCCTGCCTTACATACTCAGTACATTATCTCATACTGATGTCCCCTCCTGTGGACCTACATTTCATGCTGAAGGTACAGGTGCTAGTAAATCTCCCCAGTAGGAGTACCGGATATTCAGCTGCGGTCACCAAGCTCCAGGTTTCTTCGGGGCTTTGTATATGTCTAGAGCTTATGTTTATATTGTACAGTTAGTTTAGGTGGGGCCTTTCCCGACCCTTATCAGATATTCTTCTTTATTTAGAGGATTTGTAGACTATGTACAGTAAAAGTGAAGTCATGTCTCGTACTTTAGACACTATGGCCCCAACGGCCTAGTCATATGCATTTCCTTTTGGCTTGTTATCACTGTGTATCTGCTTTAAGGCATGTTAAAGATAGGAACCCCTCATAATATGTATAGTAAGCGCATAGGTACAGGCTGGTTCTCCCGGGCCTTATCAGCAACGGGTGCCAGTCTGCCCTAATGGGACTTGGGGCGTGACCGAATGTTCCCGACGGGGAGATATTGAAACGATCCCAAAAAGTGCCCAAAAATGTGCCCTGAAAGTTCCCGAAATCATAATTTCTATATATCTCAGAATTCGTATGTGATATCGAAAATTCGACTTCATATTTTTACTCAAGGGCCAAAATACAGTGGGAAAAGGGTCTAACTTCGATTTTAGAGCGAACGATTCATAATTTCAGTTTTCAAAGTGGCCGATTTCCAGAGAGCAGGCACACCCCTATGTTAAGTTTGCTCAGATTTTGTGTTCCTGTCAAAGGCTTTTAGATGTTGGGCCCAATCCTTCACATACGTGAAAATACCTATACTAAGCCATATTTAACTTCATATCATCCAAGAAATTCCCTAATACTCATTCAAAGACTTAGCCAAATATTTTACTCTTAAATTCAAGTCTCAAAACTCATCCGGATCTCAAGGTTCTCATTCAAGCTTCAAGTCTTCATCTCCAATCTTCAGCAAGTTATTCTCCAAGGCTAAGGTATGTGGGTTTCTTTGATGGTTTCCTTTAATCCATGATACTCAAGCTTTCGTTTACCTAAAATTGCATGATTTAAAGTTGATTTACTCATGGGTCTTACTTATTATGAAATTCACTACACACTTTGTAGGGGTTATGAAATTATAATTGTTATAGCATGTTTTGAGTTATGAATCTAAGATCTATTGTGAGACTTAATAAAGGATTTTGATATATATTGCTTGAGGGGGTTACCAAGTATCCATTCATGTCTTTACATTGGCTTTTCTAGCATGATTCGACTCTTGAATTGCATGGTTTTACACTAGCACTACATATCGGCTAAGCGTTTGATAAAATTCCCGATTTTGATACCTTGAGGAATTGAAGGCCCAACTCATGTCTTATGAGTTGAATGACTTTATGATGATGAAAGGAATGTATATATATGTGTTGAATTCATGAAATATGTTTATGATGTTGCAATATTGGTTTCCTTGTTAAGTGGGTTTCAAGCTTTAACCATCTTGTTGAGAGGGTGTCATGTCTCAACCACCTTGACGAGGGGGTGCCAAGACTCAGTTGCCTTGTTAAAGGGGTGTCAAGCCTCAACCATCTTGTTGAGAAGGTGTCATGTCTCAATTATCTTGATGAGGGGGTACCAAACCTCGATTGCCTTGTTGAGAGGGTATTAAGCCTCAACAATCTTGTTGAGAGGGTGCCATGTGTCAACCACCTTGATGAGGGGGTACCAAGCCTCGGTTGCCTTGTTAAGGGGGGTACCAAGCCTCAGTTATCTAGTCGGGGGATGGCATGTACGTACAACCTTGTTAAGGGTTTGTACCTCATCAACCACATGAAGGGGTTTGTACCTCATGTGCCCCTCCAAGGAGGTGGTAGGCCTTGGATACTCACTAATAACAGTTACTCCTCGCACATGTATATGTTCTATGTAAGCATGATTTACTTTAAGCATCTTCCATGCATGTCATATTGTTATATGCTATCTATTGATTATCATTATGCATTTGACTATGTTGCCTATCTTTTGTTGCATTGCGTCCTACATACTTAGTACATTCAAATGTACTAACGCATACCCTATGCCTACATGATGTCACCATGTAGGAACTAGAATTCCACTTGAGCATCCTCCTCCACATGGCTGGTACAATTTCTCCCAAGCTTGTTGGTGAGTCCTCTATTGCGGGGATGATGCTATGATCTCATGCTATGTTCTAAGACTATCTTTCTTTTATTTATGTATTGACTATGAGGGTAAGCTCGATTTCTTGTCTTGGCCCCCACTCTTATCTATGTTGTAGAGGTGTTGTTGGACATCATATATATCTATTCTATGAGCCTTTACTCTCTTGTTTCTTGATATTTATAGTATGAAAGATATTCCTTAGCCCCGGTTACCTCCATTTACTATTTCTTGTTGATATTTTACTTGCTTGAGCTACCAAGGATGTGTGATGATATGTTAAAAGGATTGCTTGGGGTCCCTTCGGGTCCCTAAGTTATCGTCCTATGTATGAATTCCCAATAAGGGTTATGTTGTCTAGGGTAATTGAGTCAATGAATCATTGGGAACACAATTTCAAAGTTGTCCCTCAATTTGATTATCTTCCTGCATAATTAGTATGGTGTTTATTTTTATTTTTTGTTTTTAATGACAAAAAACCCCATCTTAGTGACTTTAATAATCGATGCTTAAAATGATTGATAATGGATCTATATATTCAAGCCTCATATTCTCTGTGGATTCGACCCTAACTTTCGGTTAGGTTTATTGCTGACTGTGACCGCTTTGTTATTTAGAGCATGAATTTCAGCAGAGTCCGGAGCCTGCATAGGTAGCCACTCATTCAGAGCCTATTGTAAAGGTTTCTCTCAGTAGTCCCACCCAATTTCATGGGCAATTATCAGATCACCGATCCGAATGACACTTATAGATAAAACATTGATATCGAAGCATACAGTTCTATTTGGCAGCATCTTGGATGGCTATGAGATAAATTGGGCTAGCCTTATCGCCGAGCAAATCCACGAGGCGGCCTTGAAGAGGTCTACCACCATCCCTTTTCCGTGCTTGATCCACAGGCTCTATATAGAGTCGAGGGTGGAGAGTCTACACCAGCTTAACTCACTGATCGAGGTCCAACATACATTGGATGACAGCCTGATTAAGGCTGAGGAGAATCCTATGGCGCTCCGGTAAGCACCACAGCAACCAGCTCCTATACGAGAGATGTTTACCCAGAGCTACCTCCTGAGGTTCCACCCACCACAACTACTACTGCCGCTATAGAAAGAGGCCCTTACAAACAGAGACAGATATGGAGAGGGGGCCCACTACTACTACTCCTGTACCACAGGCTAATTCTACAGAAATAGTGCCCATATGCATGGTTTATGTGTCTGCAGCATCTATTTAGTCTGTGGCGCATCAACTTGCCCACACTGAGTCCCAGTTGACTCAGTTAGTTCAGCAGATCAGGCCTTGGGTCTGCCAGGCAACTGCAGAGCCTGAGGGACGCATGCAGGCATACACGATCACTGCTATTCAGGCCCGATTTTCTTCCATGGATACCGACATTGATGCCTTCGAGTTGACTGTCCAGCAGAACTTGAGCACAGCCTGACTAGCAAATATGATGGCCATAAAGATGGAGATCAAGCAGCTTCAGGCTGACATGATAGCAGCCATAGCCGCACTGGTGCCATTCTCACAAATTGTGCCCCCGATACCGGTGGTGGATCTATTTACTCCTAAGGAGCTATCTTACCCTTTCCATGGGAAGAGGCCCCTCACTGATGATGATATAGATATAGTGCAGCTATATGTGGTGCTGATACCGTTGGAGGAGCTAGAGTTTGTCTTGAGGCATTAAGATAGGAAGAGGAGATATGCAAGCTCGTGAGCTCGAGAAAGTGATGGATGTTGGCCCCTTTGATCATGGTGCTACTACTGAGGAGGCTACAGTGTAAGTTGAGGGTGGGCTAACTCAACCACACAACGGCGCTTAGGTTCCTATGTATGTTCTTTCTATTTTTGAGTTAATTAAGGACAATGCGTCTCGTTTCCAATGGGGTGTAGGTAGTTGTAGGCCTTAGTGAAGTCTGAGTAGTCTTGTGTAAAGACCCGGACATTGTACGACTTTATTAGCGCTTGGAAATTTGGTTTCAAAAAGCTTTGGACCAAGGTGACGCTTCATCAAAGCCTTCATGGTCTGTGTGGTGCTATACAGATCGTGTGGAGCCTCTTTAGTGTCGCCCTTGGCCTTATGTGGGGTATAAGGGCCTTAGTGTGGAGTTTGAGACTAAGACATGCCACACTTGTACCCCACATGGTCCGGGTGAGGCCTTATAGACCGTGTGATGGATGGTATGGTAGCATTGGGCTTGAGACTCCACAGTTTTGAGCCCAGGGCAAGTGGTACGACCCTTTCTCACGGACCGTTTGGTGTCTCACAGTCCGAGAGGCCCTTCTATACTTGTTCCGGAGTGAAAATTTTCAAAATATTAGATCACTATCTTGGAACTTCGTCATGGAGAAAAAGTTTCTAAGTGGAGTGAGACAAAGGAGGCACACAAACTGTGTGGCTTGGTACAGTCCATACTACCCTCGTATGGATGCCTACGACAAATTTTTCTAAGTATGATATTATCGTTTTGGACGTTCGTTAGGAACCATTTTTCTATGTGTCGAATCACAAACCATGTATACGATCCATATGACCTATCACAAATCGTACTACCCCTCCCTGAGACATAACTTCAATTTTTCAACTCATTTCATTAATGACATTTTTGTAATTATAGTTAAATGACCTATAATTTATTCCTTTCATTCAAATTCATTGTTACACTTAGAATTCACTCAAGTCACTCTGAAAAACTCTCCCTCAAAGGACTCTTGTGAATCTAAGCTTCGGAATCAAGTGAAGGCTCAGTCTTTTTCATATATCTTCTTGAATCTTCTTTGTTAGCCAAGGTATGTCGGATTGATTCTTGGTCCCTTTCAACCAAGAACACCCAAACTCTTTTCACATGAATTTTATGAAATTTTTCTTACTTTAAATATGGGTTTTGAAGATTATTGTTTATTAAATTCAATTGATGTATGGGCCAAGCTTTATTGATGATTTTAAGTTGATTTAAACCCTAATATGTTGAATTACATTATTATCATGAATATTTGAATATGCATTGTCCCTTTAGAGTTTTATCTAGACATGGGTAATCGATATTATTATTTGAATGTGGATTTTACTTATGAATTTACTTGAATTTCATATTATATTGTTGATTTAGATTGAATCCATATTATCCATTGTTATTCACATACCATTCATGGCATATGAATACATGTATATTGAATTTTATGAAAATTATGAAGTGGGTTATGCCCTATATATTTTATGAAAATTAATTGGTGGGTTAAGCTCACTTATATGGTTATGACAAGAATGTGATCATACAAATGTCTATGATATTGTCTCTTTGAGCATATTGGATGTTTATACCTCATTTCGATATTATGAATGGGCTATTTCTATGAATAAAAAGTATCATATGAATTATGATTTGGCGTTTGAGCCTAAGTATGAATTATAGTGAATGGTGTTTGGCTTTCAAGCCCAAGTATGCATTGAAATGATTTGAAATGACTTGCATCTCTTTTGAAAGCATGTATACGTATATGTATTCTTGTGAGATGATGAATTACCACTGATGTATAGTGGCGCCAGTACTATACCCAAGGGTCCTCTCCCTTTCCTTGAACTATGTACCAATATAGGTACATATGGTAACCCTCAATAAAATGGGAGGCCCGTAAGGTGCAGTTACAACATTGATATGATATGATAAAATTATGAAAATCCTATCTAAAAGGGGAGATCCATAAGGAAGGTCATTTCTTTGTAGGGGCGGGCGTTCGGTACTTCGATTCGGTGTTGTTGACATTCGGTTTGGTTTTTTGGTGTTTGGTATTTTAAAAATGAGCACCATACTCCACATCAAACTAGATCAGTTCGGTTCAGCTTTTTCAACTTCGGTTCGGTTTATTTTGGTGTTCCTAAAATGGTTTTTCGGTGCTAAGTAAAACGAAAGTAAAAATAATTTAATTCGTATTAAAAGTATGTAATAAATTACTCCAATATTTTAATATTATATACTTTATAGATAATTGTAAATTCATAGCATCACCATCTACAAACAAAATTAAAAAAATCAATTTACTTATTACAGAGGTTAAATTAGAACATTATTAAGTACAGAGGACTTACTAACTCATGGGAGCTACAAATGATTCTTTAAAACCATGCAATCGCTAAACACAACAATCAAGAATATGACAAAAGCGCATCATCCAAATGATTTTCTTTCATAATGACTAAAACTCTTTCCAATGGTTAACACTGGGTTGGGCTTGAGTTGCCATTTAAAAATAAAAATTATGAAGTATTAAATTATTAATATAATAAAACTTCAATTTTTCAGTGCACCACGATTTCGAGACCCGTACACCGTGAACCAAATAGTAGAACCAAAGTTTTCGGACAAAAAGAACCGAAATAGAACCAAAAACTGAAAAACCAAATTAGTTTTGTTCAGTTTGATTTTTTGGTTTTTCAGTTTTTTTTCCCACCCCTACTTCTTTGAAATGGGAGGGCAATCTGTGGTTTACCTTTGGCAAGTAGACCACCTCTTTTCTGATTTGGTGATAACATTTCTAAGTAATAACTCACTTTCCCTTATATATCGGTTGAGGTCTCATCCCCTCTTATATAAGTATTAAGCATTTCATGCGTCATCGATTTGATGGAATATTATATACTATATATCTTGCTATATATATCTTTCTATATTATGTGTCATTGTCATATAACATTGACTGCATGTTTGGTAAGTCATATATATTACATGCCTACATTATTAGTACATTCAAACATAATGATGCATACTTTTGCCTACACGATCTAACCATGTAGGAACCGAGGACTACCTTCATCCACCGTATGTTGATTAGCTTGGATCTTGAGATTTTCTCGTTGTGGTGAGTCCTTTCTTGAAATTACTAACCACCATTCCTCTACCTATGGAGCTTTTGTTTATGATTTTTGCATTTAAGAGTGAGCTCGGGGTATGTCTTGGCCCCTATCCTATCTTATGACTAGAGGCATGGACATCTTGTAAACTCTTTTATGTTTATATGCGAAGTATTGTATTTGGAGATTATGCTTATGGATATGGCTACCTACTGGTTATTCTTATGAGGATTGTCCATGAGTATTATGATATGTGTATATGTGATGATGTGTAAGATCCTAGGTTCGAAATCGCCCCAATAGAATGAGTCATACTTACCTGTCCCTTTATGTGCTATATGTTATGTGAATCTATGTAAATCGCATTCCCTATGACATCCTCATAGCGTGGGTCCTATTTTCCCATCTCTTACAACAATGTGATTATTACTCGTTTACGCTTCCAAACTGATGATGTGAATATGGATATTTTGAGGATTGTTTGGGGACTCTCGAGTTTCCATTCACCATGTCACTCCTAAGCCCTAGATCCAGGTTATGGAAAGCTTGGTATTAGAGCAGTAGGTTTGTAAATGATCCTTGGAATCTAACATGCCGCATCGAGTAAAGTCCTATTCATGGGTGTGAAGTGCACCATGCCTATGAGTGGGAGGCTATGATGAAGTTTTAGGGATTATCTCACTTCTTCATGTCTTATGTCATGCTTTAGACTGTATGTTATGGCTTTCTTATCTTGTTATATCCTTGCTACCTTACAGAAGATTCCTCCACGAAGAGCTCTCCTACCGAGACCGGCCCCAACTTATGAGGACCAAGTTCCCCAAGAGCCTATGGAAGAGCCTATCTCTAATGGTAAATTCCATATAGCCTTTGTTATGCTTTCCCAAGTAGTGACTACTCAGACTAAGTAAGCTAATGTTCCTTGAGATCCTACTTCAACTTCTAGAGTGAGAGATTTCACCCGGATGAATCCTCCGGATTTCTATGGGTCAAAAGCTAATGAGGATGCTCAAGAGTTCATTGATGAGATCACTAAGGTGTTGACATTATCAGAGTAACTTCTGAAGAGAGGAATGAGTTGGCTACTTATCAGTTGAAAGATGTGGCTCAAGTGTGGTATACTCAATAATTAATAGAGAGGGTTTGTGGTAATGCTGTTAATTGGGAGGAATCGAAGTTTGCATTTCTAGATCATTTTTTCCAACTTGAACTTAGGCAATCTGAAATGACAGAATTTATCTACCTCAAATAGGATGGTATGAGTGTGACCGACTATACCCTGAAGTTCACCAAGCTCTCCAAGTATGCTCCTATACTTGTGGTCAACCAAATTTATATATCTAGTATCTCTGATTCGGTTATAAAGGAATATCATACAGCTATGCTTATTTGGGATATGAAAATCTCCAGGCTCATGGTATATGCTTAACATATCGAAGGAGAAAATCTCAAGGAATGAAAGGTACATGATCCTAAGAGGGCCCGTTATAATGCTGAGCTCTCCCACTCAAGGAATGCTTGGGTTAATAATGCTAGGGTGCCTCCACCTAGGGTATCGGTTTGAGGTTGGCCAATGCCTCCCCCATGTGCTACTTGTGGGAAGAACCACTCAGGTACTTGTTGAAGGAATTTGGGTGCATGCTATGGGTGTGGCAATAAGAACCACAAGATTTCTTATTATCCTAAGGTTTCTCAGAAGGGTCAAGATCAATTGGCTCAAGGTGCTCAAGGACAACCAAGAGCTCCTCAAGGTGATGCCCCAATGAGCAACATGTTCTATCTCTTTATGCTCGCCAAGAAATTTATAAAACTCCTGATGTTGTGACTGGTATGTTAAAAGTCTTTTATTTTGATGCTTATGCTTAGCTTGATCCAGGTGCAAATTTGTCTTTTATGACTCCTCTGCAAATTTTTAATGGAACCCTTTAGAGTTTATACTCCCCATGGGTAAATCTATTGTTTCTCATAGAGTTTATCGAGATTGTCCTCTTTCTATGTTGCATAAAGTCTTCCCGTATGATCTTGTGCAACTTGAGATGTCTTATTTTGATATGATTCTCGGGATAGATTGGTTACATGCTTCATAAGCCTCCATAGATTGTAGGACCCGAAAAGTCAAGTTCCAAATTCTGGATGAGCTCGTTCTTGAATAGAAGAGTAGTGACTATGCTATAAAAGGTCGATTTATTTCCTACCTTAAGCCCAGAAGATGATCTCCAAGGGGTGTCTCTATCGTATTGTGAGGGTCAAAGATGTGGGAACCAAGTCACCTACACTTGAATTTGTTCCGTAGTGAATGACTTTTTGGATGCGCTCCATGAATTGCCCAGTATTCCTCCTGAAAGGGAAGTAGACTTTGGCATAGATCTTCTCCCATACACTTAACCTATCTCTATTCCTCCTTATCATATGACACTGGCTGAGTTGAAGGAGTTGAAGAATCAGTTCAAATATTTGTTGGAGAAAGAGTTCATTAGGCCAAGTACATCTCCAAGGGGTGCTCTGGTGTTATTTGTAAGAAATAAAGATGGATCTCTTCGAATTTGCATTGATTATAGGCAACTGAATAAGGTGACCATCGAGAGTAAGTATCCATTGCCACAAATCGATGAATTTTTTCATCAACTTCAAGGGCTACCCAATTCGCAAAGATTGACCTCCGTTCCGATTCTCATCAATTGAGGGTTAGGGGGTATGATATCCCCAAGACGACTTTTTGGACTAGGTATGGACATTTTGAGTTTGTGGTGATGTAGTTTGAGTTGACTAATGCTTCAGTCTTGTTTATGGATCTTATGAATTAGGTGCTTAACCCTTTCTTTGATAGTTTTGTGGTTGTCTTCATTGAGGATACCCTTATTTATTCTAAGGAAGTGAGTGGGAGCACATGAATCATTTGAGGTTGATTCTTCAGAATTTGAGGGAGAAGAAGTTGTATGCCAAGTTTAGCAAATGTGAAATTTTGTTAGGTGAGGTAGCCTTTCTTTGTCATGTTGTGTCCCGTGATGGTATTAAGGTTAACCTGAAGAAGATTGAGGCCGTGAAGAATTGGCCTAGACCATTAACTCCTTTGGATATTCAAAGTTTTCTTGGGTTGGCTAGATATTATAAGAAGTTCTTTGAAAGTTCTTATCTACTGCATCTCCCTTGACCAATTTGACTCAAAAGAAGGCTAAATTTGTATGCTCAGAGGAGTGTTAGAAGAGTTTTTAGACCTTGAAGTATCGGTTTACATCGATTCCTGTTTTGACTTTACCGGATGGCTTAGATGGATGTGTGGTGTATTGTGATGCTTCTCAGATTTGGTTGGATTGTGTACTCATGCAACATGGTAAGGTGATAGCTTATGCGTCAAGGAAATTGAAGGTGCATGAGCATAATTACTTGACCTATGATCTGGAGTTAACGGCGATGGTATTTACGTTGATGATTTGTAGACACTATTTGTAGGGGTGCACATTGATGTTTTCATCGATACTAGAGTTTACAATATGTGTTCAGTCAAAGGGATCTTAACTTGAGGCAAAGGAGATGGTTGGAACTCCTAAAGGACTATGATTTGAGTGTAAGATATCATCCTGACTAGGCAAATATTATAGCCAATGCTCTTAGTAGGATATCCTTGGGAAGTGTGGCTCATGTTGATGAAGAAAAAAGGAGTTGGCAAGGGATAATCACCTATTGGCTAGGTTGGGTGTTAGTCTGGATGACTCTAATGATGGTGGTATTCATGTTCAGATGGGGCCAAATCTTCTGCGGTTTTTGATGTAAACACTAAGCAGTATCTTGACCTATCATTGGTTAAGTTGAAAAAACTTGGTCGCCGAAAAGAAGATAGTGGTTTTTTTCCCAAGGAAGAGATGGGGTGCTTCGATATCAAGATTGGTTATATGTTTTGGATATATATGATCTTAGGAGGATCATCATAAGTGAAGCCCATAACATCCATTACTCTATTCACAAGGGATCTACTGAGATGTATCAGGATTTGAGGGAATTAAATTGGTGGCATGGCATGAAGAAGGATATAGCCAAGTTTATATCTGAATGCCATAATTATCAACAAGTGAAGGTAGAACACCAAAGGCCCGGTGGTTTGGCTCAAGATATTAAAATTCCTACTTGGAAGTAGGAAGATGTAAACATGGATTTAAAATTCCTACTCGGACCCGAAGGCAATTTGACTTTATTTGGTTATCATTGACTGAATGACTAAGTGGGCTCATTTCCTACAGGTCAAGAATACCTTTATTGCCAAAGATTATGCAAGATTGTACCTCTAAGAGTTGGTGAGGTTACATGGTGTGCCTAGGTCTATTATATTGGATCATGGTACCCAATTCACATCTCACTTTTTGAGGTCATTTCAAAGAGGACTTGGTACTAAGGTGAAGTTGAGCACCGTCTTTCATCCTCAAATCGATGGACAAGCCCAGAGAATAATTCAAACATTGGAGGACATGTTGAGGGCTTGTGTGTTGGAATCAAGAGTAACTGGGATTACTATCTTCCACTCATTGAGTTTTCTTATAATAATAGCTTTTATTTTACCATTCATATGGCAGCATTTGAGGCTTTGCATGGTAGGACATGTAAATCTTTGGTAGGGTGGTTAGAGTTGGGAGAAATGGCTTTGATTGACCCAGATTTGGTGTTAAAGGCTATGGAGAAGGTGAAGTTGATTAGGGAGAGGTTGAAGATAGCCCAAAAGTTGCCAGCAGTTCTATTTGAATGTTAGGAAGAGGGATCATGAGTTTTATGTTAGTGATTAGGTGTATGTGAAAGTCTCACCTATAAAGGGTGTGATGCATTTTGGGAAGAAAGGGTAAGCTAAGTCATGGTATGTTGGTCCTTAAGAGATTGTTGAGGGGATTGAAAATATGATTTATAGGTTGGATTTGCCTCCAAATTTGAGTTGTATTCACCATGTTTTCCATTTGTCTATGTTGAGGATGTTGGTTGGTGATCCTAGTACTATAATGCCTTTGGAAAGTGTGGAGGCTGAGGAGAACTTTTCTTATTAGAAAGTTCCGATTGAGATTTTTGATAGGCAAGTGAAGCGGCTTCGTAACAAGGATGTTGCTTCGGTTAAGGTACTTTAGAGAAATCAACATGTGTAGAGTGCTACATGGAAGGAGGAGTTAGACGTGATGAAATAATATCCTCATCTTTTCCAATCCACTCAAGCCTAAGGTAGTTGGTTCTTCCTTTTCCAAGTGGTCCTAATTCTTTCACTCTTGAGTTT
>JAPFFP010000089.1:2204930-2223320 GCA_026153255.1 Solanum medicagineum
TTAGAAGTAACTATGTTTGTTTTTTTTTTTTTTTTTGTAAAACTGTTGACAAGGGCCTTGCCGGCCGAAGACTTATTTTTAAGTCGATATAGACTTGTTTATTTTTATTGTGTATGACTTCTATGCGCCATTTGAAATGGGTTTAGCAGGGCCGATTAAGACCTAAATTTTGACATTAGATGTCTCTTGTGCCCCTCAAATTTTTGATCGTGACACAATACAATATATATATTTTAAAGCTGTTGAGTGAATAAAGTCTACTTAAACCAAAACATTTTAAACAATTACATGTGGATGCTAATGTATTTTTGTATATTTTATTTATAAAAACCTAAAAGTTCTTCAATGAAATAATACATATAACAGAGTTCTTTTTCATTAAAAAAAGTTAAATTAAAACACGATATTACTAAGAAAGTCCAAATAAAATAGAAAATTTAGCACAAATCCAACAAATAGTAAAACTTGAAGGAGAGATGGTTGAGTCGAGAATGCAAATGGTGCGAGTAGTTATCATATTGCATCGCTCTTTCTCAAAAAAGTTTACGCAATTCTCAATCTCTTTCATCTTTGTCCAAATAAAATAGAAAATTTAAAACAAATTTAATAAATAATAAAATTTAAAGGAGAGATGGTTGAAGCGAGAATGCAAATGGTTGAAGTAGTCCTCGTATTGTATCGCTCTTTTTAAAAAAAAAAATTTACGCCACTCTCAAGTCTCTCTCATCTTTGGTTTGTTCTTAACACTGATTCTTTTATTACTGTAGCACATGTTAATTAATTATGGCTAATTTGATGTGGTCCCAGGTTCGTGTCTCATAAATTAATTTGAAACGAAACTGTGTCGTAGTAGGAGTAATAATTATTTGAAAAGGTTGGTCGAGTCAGAAACGTATGCCAGTTCAGCAAAAAGTTCAAAGATATTTTCACAACCCACTCATCATTTCAACCCTAAAAAGGAGATTTTGTTCGTCTTCTCTGTCCATTTCAAAGCACATTCATTTCTTCAAGCATTCTGAAAATATCCCAAATACCAATTGAATTACAAACATCAATCTTACCAAAATTTGTGCTTTTATACCATTTCCAGCTTTAGGGCTTTGGATCGTGATAATGAGCCCCGAGTCCCGGAGTCCCGGGGAAAGCCGTCCATGCGATTTCTGCAATCAGCAGATTGCGGTCCTTTACTGCCGAGCTGATACAGCAAAGCTCTGTCTCTTCTGTGACCAACTCGTTCATTCAGCTAACGCCCTCTCCAAGAAGCATCTTCGTTCTCAGATCTGTGATAACTGTGGCTCTGAACCTGTCTCTATCCGTTGCACCACCGACAACCTCGTACTCTGCCAAGACTGCGATTGGGATGCTCATGGAAGCTGTGCAGTATCTGGCGCACACGATCGGAACCCTGTTGAAGGGTTCTCCGGATGCCCTTCTGCTTCTGAACTTGCTTCAGCTTTGGGCTTCGATATTGAGGCCAAGAAACCACTTCAGCAACCCACCTTCTCGGAGTACCCTTCTTGGATGTCTAAGGATGCTCCTCCTTCTATCTTGTTGCAAGATTTAATGGTTCCTAGCACTAATAATTCTGGAATATTTCTACCCGTCACTGCCGCTGCTCGTGATGTGGGTAGGAAACAAACTCCAACTTGTGGCAAGCAGAAACAAGTGATATTCAAACAATTAATTGAGCTATTAAAGAGAGATTTGGCAGATGGGTTTGGAGCTGGACCGAAAGATTTGCTTTCAAAGACACCTAATGGCAGTATTGATTGGCAGGGAAATGTTAATGTGACCGATGGAAGTGATGCGGTCATGGGTGGTGTCACTCAGAAACTTGAGCAGCAACAGTCGCAAAATGTACTATTTTCCTCTTTGATTATGCCTCATAATCCGAAAGACAGTGACCAAATGGTGGAACAGAACATTTTGTGGAGGGGGAATTCCTTTGGTCAAAACACTCAGGTATCTTCTAGGCATTTTCATGGTGCTGTTCACCCTTAGTTAGGACACTTTGCATAGCCCGAAGAAGTGCAATATATCCAGTTCTGTTCTCTCCTTACGTATTGTTTAATGTGAAAATTGTGATGCAGAACTGTAGAATAAAACTGCATTCTTTGCATTG
This sequence comes from Solanum medicagineum, assembly GCA_026153255.1. Classification (NCBI taxonomy): domain Eukaryota; kingdom Viridiplantae; phylum Streptophyta; class Magnoliopsida; order Solanales; family Solanaceae; genus Solanum; species Solanum medicagineum. The sequence continues at coordinate 2,207,053 of JAPFFP010000089.1, forward strand.
TCTATCGAATTTCTATTGAACTAAAGGTTTCTTCATACTAATAGTGATATGATTACTAATAGAACATTCAACATGGATCTGCAAGTATGATGATGCAGTTGAGTTGAGAAAAGAAGAAATGATAAGCCTATATCATGCTTGTGTTTAGTGCCTTTCGAGTTCATTTGAGATGTGCACTACTTGCATCATTGTGTTTAGTGCCTTTCAAGTACATTTGAGATGTGCCTGTTACTTGAGATAGCTTGATTTATTTCCAGTGCACATCTAAAAAGCAGAGGTAACTGCCATCATTTTGGAATTTTGGAGATAGGGGATTGGAGGTTGGTAAGACAAGTTTCTTGTACTAATGGATGTGGTTATGTCAAAGGTGTAACGGCAGCACACCAAACTTTTTCCGACTAGTTTTGTCAGATTGTGAGTTGGTTGTGAATTGGTAGAAACCTAGACCCACACTGCTGATCCTCCTTTTTGTGATTTCAAGTTATTTTGGCATCTTCATAAAGTTTCATGAGATTCCCATAATTATTACTATGGTGTTGGATTTTATATTCTGTCTCATTGTTAATCAGTGTTAAGAAAATCTTCTATTTCCATTTTAGGAAAATATGATATTGAGAACTATCTTTGATCTGTTAACATCAATCATTCCACTTTAATCTTCTCTTGCAAAAAGCATTAGAATTTTAGAAACCTGCCACAAACTTAAATAGTAACAATTACTGTTGGAGAATTACGCCTTTGCCTTTTTTGGACTAAAAAAGTTAAGAAGGAAGAGATATTCTTCATCTTGAACCATCTTTACTTACCTGAAAAGATCCTAGCTTCATTTCCTCTGCTACATCTTTGATACAATTTCGGCGATTGTTCTGATTGTTTTACACTGCCTTCTTGTATTTGTTTCTTCAGATATGGGATTTTAATCTGGGACAGTTGAGGAGCCATGAACAGTGTAGCTCATTGGAAGCAGACTACAGTGAGAGCGACATGGTGCACATGATGAAAAGCTATGGTGAACTCATAAAAGGGACATCATTAGCAACTTCAAAAGGATTAGGACTCTCAGGCATTAACTGCTCCATTGCCCATGATGATATGACAGCCTTTAGTGTAAGCTCTGGTCACATGTTAATTTTGATTTTCTTTTTCGTTTAGTTGATTTCAATATGTCGTTTTTAATCCCATAAATCAATCATTGTGGCAGGAATTCTTCACACTTGTACTTGTGAGTGTCAGATAAGGCTTAACGAAAAACATTTTCTGGACAGATCAGACACTTTCTTTTACCAACCTGCATTTCTTTGTTCTGTCCCTGAGGAACATTGAGGTTTCCTTTGTGTGTTAAGGAATTGGATATATATTAGCTTCAGAAACTGTTAATTATAGCAAAGGAATGGTGCACAAGTAATTCTGTTGTACTACCAAAAAAATTGTGTTGTGCATTTAACCTGAAAATGAGTTTACCAATTATAATAAACTCTTAAATTTTCTCTGGTAACCTCCTTCATGGAGCATGACAATGGGAGGTTCTATCAAGTGAATTGCCAAGAAACTGATGCTTTAACCTGTATGATGCAATGATGTCTTCATCCTGAACCTAAGAAATAATTTGCTCACTGCCTTGCAGAATAATTCGAATAACCGAGCAGAAAGCCAGGGGCCAGCGACATCTGAAAGCAACAATTTACCAAGAATAAAGACTTCATCTGGCTCAGGTTATGTTAAACCGAAATCCTGTGGTGTATATACAGATCTGAACTTTATGGACCAAAGCATAGTTGTGGGAGGTGAAAACATCGGTGCAGAAACACTCAAGGCTGATATGGAGCTTTTGGCAAAGAACAGAGGAAATGCAATGCAACGTTATAAGGAGAAAAAGAAAACACGAAGGTAGGTTATCTCTTTTAGTTTTCCCTTGCTGTCTCTCAGTTTCCCCTTAAATTTTTGCATTTTTGCATCTGAGTCTGTGAGTTGTGATGCCCAGATACGATAAGCACATTCGATATGAATCGAGGAAGGCAAGAGCTGATACTAGAAAGCGAGTTAAGGGTCGATTTGTGAAGGCTAGTGAAGCTCCAGATGGCTGAATACCTGTTGAATGACTGGGGATAAGGATCTTTTTGTCTGTGTTTGTATATATTTCTTAGTCTACCTGATATTTGTAACCTTAGGTTTGCTGTGATGCTGTCTGTGGCACCAATTGTCAGTTAATATTCAAATCAAGCTTTGTGCTTCTGCGTATATATCAAGTGCTCGCATGTACAACCTTGACCATCAATCACGTTTTTTGCTTGACCCTTCATCGGGAAGCCGGCTTTTTGATGCAAGTCTTGGAAGTGAATAGTCTAGGTACAATCAATTCACTTTCCTCTCCGCTGGGTGTCCTTTTATTGGCATGCATTCATTCTTTCGAGTTCTGAGTGATCAAAATGTTTGCTGAGTTTAGTTAATGATAAACACGAAGTTAAAATCCTTTAAATCACCTGTTGGTTCCCCTCTCCTTTTTTTCTCCTTTCCTTTCCTCCCATCATTTCTGGAAAGCTGATGTTAAGTACATATGTTACAAGATGGGTTATGGATATACTGATAAGTTGATACTGGTGTAACCAATTCTTTTGTGGTCCAACTGAATCTTGTAAAAGATGACTTAAGAGTTCAGTATGTCAACTGAATGTAATCTCAATGTGTTAATGTAGTTAGTCATCGGGAATGGTGTAACTCGAGAAAAGAGAAGAAAAATTGTTTGGGTGATGTGGGTTAATTTGTTATCTGATGGACGGTTCTCATTTACTAAAGTGGAATGGTTATCACGAACTCGTGCTTCATTATTAAACTCAATTCAATATATTAAAATCCAGGTGGATGATGTACGTATTAACATGATGGTCGTGGATGGGCAGTAGTGTTTTGTTCATCGAGGAAACAAAGAAACAAAGAGTGTGAGGTAAAGCCACTTGCGCATTGATCGACCCTTGATATTATGACTTTTTACTGATGGGTCTTGTGAAGGCTAAGGTGTTTTATCATGTGAATGCTTTCAAGGCTGAGAAAACAACCTAACACCGCTCCCCATTTACTTCATTCACGCCTTCCATGTCTTTCTTTATGAATTAGACTACTTGTTTTTTCATCCATTCACTTCAAAATAAAACAGTCCCCCACATATATCCTTCAAAGAATCACTTGGCTTGGCGAAGCATGAAGGACTTATCTTTCTTTCAGTTGAAAAATGTCATGGGAGCTAAGATGCGCAAAGGCTTTAAAAGCTTCTGTAACAACGATATCTCTACTTCCACACTCAATCATCAAACCGCTGTTCCTGTTTCATCTCCTAATTACATCATGGACACTAGTGATCTACGGCTAAACGAAAGGGGAAGCCAGACTACTTTGGAGGAGATGCTGCTCCAATTAGACATGGAGGAGAAGATGGCAAAGCTGAACCAATATGGGCCGCATGTCCGACATAGAATGTCATGTGTCGACAGTTCCGACATTCTACGAACAGCAAGGAATGCGTTAAATCAGTATCCCCGATTCTCTCTTGATGGCAAAGATGCCATGTACCGGTCTTCTTTCCGTGACATGTCTCCTTTACTTAGTACAAGTGTTGGTGCGAGAAAATCAGTATGCTGCAACCGCAAGATAGACATGAAAAGTAGTCAAACTCAAAACATGCCCTCCATAATAGCGGGTGAGAGAGTCATTTGGTATCAACCTGGAATAGTGGCAAAGCTGATGGGACTTGAGGCTATGCCAATGTCGATGTCAATGGAAAGAAAGCATAACAAGGATAGAATCATGAGTGCAGTTGTCAAAAGGCAAAGCTTTAGGAAAAGAGCAGAAAGGTACGAGATGGAGAATAAGAGATTAAGAGGCCGCAACTCTAAAGAGATGAATCAGAGCTCTTGCTCAAGGAATGGTTACTGTATTATGAAACCCGTTGCGATGGACCTCCAAGAAGTAGGCTGGCCAATGCGAGGTGGGGTTTTGTACAGAAATGACAACGCTATATAAGATAATAATGTCAGAAATATATAGAAGATTAGGCTCTCCTTTCTGAATGTTAAATTGATTAATTGTCTCTTTGTGTTTTTCTAAATAATTGGATACATGATTAGGAGTATAAAGTGGAAGTAATAATGTCAAAAATGTGTGTTTGAACGTATGTCGTGGTCTAACGAGACCTCTTAATAAAGCTTCTGAGCTCATACTAGCTACTATCCTGAATACATGAAAAGAGCAATTGTATTCGTCATTCTTTGTCGAACTCTTCAGGACAGATTAGACGAAAATTTCCCCAATCCCCGAAATGGGGAAGAAAAACACCGCAACAGCAAAAACAAGATTAGTATTTTGGTGACAACTTTTGTATTCTAGATCTCATGTATCCTACAAATTACAATAATCCAAATGAAGAGACCTAGCTGGTGTTGGACTCTTTTGTCCATCAGCTGGCAACATCTCCATTATAATTGTAAGTTGAAAAATTCAGCAATTTCTTACTAATTTCTGATAACAAACAATGGCAAAGAATTGCCTAATAATTCAACCAGTGGAGAAATGTCAAGTGAGCAGGCTGGTGAGCCTGGGACCATTTGTTGGCAATGTAAAATCCTTGCGATGGATGTAATTAAGCCATTTCTTTGATTTATAATATATCTGTGCTGAGCATTTCTTCTCTATATGTTATTATTTGTATATATATTCATGCGCTATATCAATTATAATATATCCCTACTGAACATTTCTTCTAATGCTATTTATTATTTGTATATATATTCATGCACTATATCGATTCAATGATTAAAAATACCAGCATGGCATCGTCTCTTTATGTATATACATTTATTATTTTCTTTAAAAAGAATTCTATTAAAACCAATCTTCCAGAATCCCATATCGAAATATTCACTATTTTACGTAAAGATTCACAGCGAAACTCCAGATTCTTGATATATTCAAGCCATACTACAAGAATCTCCAGCTTTCGACATTTAACCCATTGAAAAGCTAGTTAACTACTTTTCAATCGAACGAAGTATATATTAATGAAGTTGACAATTAATTTACTTCTTCTGTGCAATTCCTTCTTAGTTGGTAAAGGAAGGAATGATTAGGTTTTCTTTTTTATTTGACAAATATTTAGTGGCACTATCAATATTTTATATATGCTAAATCCCTCTTATTTGGTAAAAAATCCACAATAGTGCACCTTTTTATTTAAAAATTTATTTAATTTAAAAATATTTTTGAAATATTGCAAAGCTTTCTCATATATAATTTTTAAAATCTATGTCCAATAAAATTACATCACATGAATTGGGATGAAGACATTTATAAGATACTATGTGAACATCTCAAATATTTATTAGGCTTGAATTTTGTTCCTTTTAAATTTTTTCTTCAGTTTTGACCTTTCAAAAAGGAAAAAAAAGTTGTTTCCACTTTGTTTTTCAATGACTTTTCCATTTTAGATTTTTTAATGTTACTTCTTCCTCTTTAGAGGTAATTGCTTTTTCTCTTTCATTTTAGGGTTAATTAGTTTCTTAATTTCATATCAACTGCTTCAAATTTATGAGTTAGTTGTTGTTTCTTGGAAAAACCATCATTTATTCAACAGTTAAATTTGTACAAAAGAGATAAAGACAAGTGGATTAAAATTTGTCAAGTATATTTTTTCGTGATTTAACTGGCAGGATCATAGATCTATATAGGAACAAGATCTTCAAATAAAAAAGAAATGACTCGTAGAAATGGAGATCACTCTGAGACTTCTTTTAATGGAAAAATTAGAGAATAACTAACATAATAAGGATGTTTTTAATATCGTGTTTCTGATGACTTTTATTCTCTGCAAAGCCTCCTTTATATAGGCTCAAAATCAAAATCATGACCTCGTAAAGTGATGGAACATTTGGGTACTATAAAGGCTACTTCGTACCACGTGCCTATATTAAGATGCATTGCATGAAGCTAATTGGAGCAGATAGGCACACGACTCAAGACTAATTGTTAGACTTCTACCGTTGATAACAACTTTCCGGCTCTAAGTCAATATAATTTCTCCCTGCAGAGCTTTTCTCATGCCCTGTTGCAAGTTAGTCAACCATATAGATGTTTAGAGGTTTCTATGATATATCAAGTAGAGGCCTCTCTATCTTCCATGGACTACTATGGATGTTTGTGCATATTTGGCCTTGCCACATGAATCAACATGATTTCATTTTCTATTAAGTTTGATTTCACCTCATACAGATAACCCCCTGCTCTTTAAAAATCGAATGTAATGTATCTAGGAAATGAAAGATCCTCTATGCCGCTTCTAGAATTTGTGACAATAGATAGTCTACTACAGATGAAAGAATATTGTCATTGCTATTCTCACATTATTTTTGTCTAATACCTTCCTCATTCTAGGCTGCTGGGCATCTTAGATTGCCTTAAACTTCTCTTGGCTTGGGTATCAAGCTCCCATTGTCTCATTAAAGAACTTGTCAAGAAAAATTCATTGGGGATAAAAAATCATAGGCCAAGCAAAAAAGTATAACAAATCCCCTTTTGTCTTCCTTAAAAACTCAGTCTTCAGTGATAGTTTGTGTTTGGTAGATTGCTTTCTTGAAGATATCCATCTCCTGACATCACGTTCCTTGTGGTATCTGCGCATTCCTTTACTTAATAATTTTTGAAATTATTTGTGAGAATTTTAAAAGAGGTCTTTACATATTGTAATGCCTCATAAGTTCTATGTCTATATCAAACCATGTATTATAGATCATGATAAGCTAAGAGGTAGATAACTGCATAAAATTTGATTTTTATGGATACCATCTATAGGCAACAAACAGAATCATGGCCCATAGATGAGGTTCGTAGGTCAACTTCGCAGACTTAGATTTTAACCTAAGTTTGTCATATCTAGAGAGGGTACCCTAGGCGTGATTAGCACCCAGAGATTATTGCTAGTCCCAAGCAAATTACATTGGTTCAATTCACTCATTCAATCAACAGAAGACTCAATATACTCAAAAGAGTTACACAAGTGGGCTCTTAATCATCTCAACAATAGAAATAATAAATTTTAAAATATAAGTCAACTCATAACTCTTTATTACCAATAATAGTGAAAAAAAAGACTCAAATGTAACATATCTGACTCAAACTATGGAGCCTTTATCAACTCATAAGAAGGTGTCAAGACAATCTCATGGCTACCTCAAAATAAAGGAGAGAAATAAATTAAAATTAAAAGGATCCTCCGAATGCAAAAAGGTCTTACCACAACTCTAAAATAAATAGATATTCAACAAATCTTTTGTTGAGGATCCCTAGCACCCATATCTACATAAAAATAAAGCAATGTTGAGTAACATCAGCATGTGCTATGTGTGGTATGCAAAATAGCTAAATAGAATACTATATGATGAAAATAAAGCACAACTCAACTCTATATGATGCGCATGTTTTAAAAGTAAAACAATGCTCAAAAATTATAAGTGATATGTCCTTAGTGAAACAAAGAATCTTAACTCATTAGGGAGTTTCTCTAACCGGCACTCATCACCTATGAGGTAGTGATGGCACAACAAGCTTATTGGAGTTACATAACAATTTAACACTTGTCATGATAAGGAACAATCATCCTCAATGGATCTAAAATAAAAGTCCTCTTTTGGAAAAAGAGAGGCTAAACTATGTGCCACCATAGGAATATATATTTTACCTTTGCTATACTAATGGATCCATCTAGTTCATGTTGTCATGTTTCGTTTGCCTTGGCAAGTAGATCACACTTCTCCGGGGGATTCATGCTCGGTCACCTGTACCGAGGGGTTGTCATGCCTTAGATTCCAAGTTGTAGCTGCTTGGTCTATGTCGGTTAAGGTATCCTCCCACATATGTATATTATCACGTGCAAGTCAAATGTTTTGCATGAAAGTTTGATTACAAGCATTGATCATACATGGCACATTGAGACTGTATCCATTGTCTCTATCTTATGAATTTTGTATATATTAGCTTATGTATTTGTTGCATTGCATCCCGCATACTTAGTACATTAAAATGTACTAACGCATACTCTATGCCTGCATGATATCACCATGTAGGAACCAAAGATACTTTTGATCATTCTCGTCCATGTGGCTAGTACGGTTCTTGGAATAATGCTATGGTGAGTCCTCAATTCCAAGGACAATATTTACTTTTATTCATGTTATGTTGAGACTTGTTCCTTATGTTGGATACTTATTATTATGAGGGTGAGCCAGGGAAGTGTCTTAGCCCCCGCTCCATTCTAAAGTAGAGGTGTTGTTGGATACTAAGTAAGATATGCTTTTGAGCTTGACTCTTCTTATATTTCTATATTTATGAAAGACTTCCCTTAGTCTCGTTTCCCTTTTTATATTTGACTCTTGTTGATGTTTATTTTCATTTCCGCAACCAAGGATGTATACAAGATATGCTAAGAGGCTTGTTTGGGTTGTGTTCGAACTTCCCATTCGCCGTGGCATATTTAGGCCCTAGGTATGGGTCGCGATAGTATATGCTCAACACTCAGAGTCAAGGTAAGCCCTTAAATCCATTTGATCGTGTGATCCACAAAACTACACAAAGAATGTCCCTAGACAATGCCAATAACGTGGCCAATGCTGTCCTGAATAGGAAGAATAATGATGATGATAAGAATTAGAATCCACCTCCTTTGGAGGACATTCCACAGCCTCAGGAGTTTAGTGCTAATGCTTACTAGTGGAATCAGTACAGGTTGAACCCCATAACTATGGATTTGACTGGAGCTACTATGTTGCCACCACTACCCGGCAGACACAAAGTTCGCAGTCTCTAGTGTGTTACTTCAGATGCTGTAGACTCGTAGGCTATTTGCGAGCTTACCATTAGAGGATCCACAATCACTTGCACAATGTGGTATTTGTTTGTAAAAGTGTGATGGGGACACAAAATCTGTCTATGGATGCAATGAGATTTCGTGTCTTACCATCTCTTACAGGCAATGATGTGTTATGACTATCTGAGCTCCTACAGAGTTCAATCACTAGTTGCGCAGACTTGCAAAAATCCTTTTTAGAGAGGTACTTCCGTAGATCCAAGAAGCTTATGTTAAAGGACCAGATCAACAACTTCGAGCAACTTCTTGATGATTCGATAAGCACTACTTGGGAGTAATTTATAAAATATCTGAGGAGCATCCCTGACCACAAGATAGTTGATGACACCTTAGTGGAGATCTTCTACTGTGCCTTTGATGAGAATAGTCAGGCCTGTGTTGACACTATCATGGGGTACATGTTTTTAGATTAACCATTTGCAAGGATTGCAAAACGTATGGAGTAAGTGGTCAATACAAATCATGCATAGGGGCAGTAGGATAAAGCTTCCATAAAGAGTTCATATGTTGTCAGTGTGGGGTTAGAGGAGGCCAAAATTAATGGAGAAATTATGCAGCAGCTAGCTCAGCTTCGCACAAGCATGGATATGGTAATAAAGCAAACCTAGAGAGAGTGAATGTAATGGTTCATCAACCTCCACGTACACCTATGTATGAGGAACCATACTATGAAGATGACATACATTTTGTTAATGATCAGATGGGGGGTTTCTTGGCTAATGACCAAGGATTCAATCAGGACTATTGGTGCAAGGTCAAGGAAATGGAGGTCGGAACTTTGGCAGATATGGAGCTTACAGGGTCAACCGCAAAGGTTATTATGATAGAAACATGGGTCCAGATGTAGATTGAGGTCGTAGAGATATCTTCAGAAACAGTCCTTATATGCCACCACACAACCATGACATAGGTGCAGGCAATTCTAGAAATGAGGAGATGTTTGATCACCTGTTGAAGAATGCTGAGACGCAGGATGAGACTCTAAGGGGCATGAAATCATATATTTCAAGCATTAATCAAAAAATATATGATATTGGCACCTAAACAGCTAGAACAACAGTTCTGTCAAGTGTCAACTTAGTTGAATCATCGTCAGAGGGGTACACTTCCTAGTAATACAGTGCAAAATCTCAAAAATGAAGGACAGTGTATGGTAGTCACTACTCGGGATAGAAAGAGCACAATTAACCCTCATATGCTAGTTGATATAAAAGATGTTCATGAGCAGATGGTTGCAGAAAAAGATGCGGATGAAGCATATGATCATGGCAAGAATAGGTGAGTGAAGTAGTTGAGGCCCCACAGTGATTTAAGCCCGTCCCTAGGCACCCTCCTCCCTTCCCTCAGAGACTCAAAAAGAGGGAGGAGGAAGGAAAGTTCAAGAACTTTCTGTCTATGATAGAGAAGCTATCTATCAATATCTCTCTCATCGAGGCTTTCAATAAAATACTTAGCTATGCAAAATAATTGAACGACTTGGTCACCAAAAAGCTCACTACGAGTCAGGACATTTCTCGAGAGCTTCAACATTGCAGTGCTACCACTATGAAGTCCTTGGTTCAGAAGCGTGAAGATCTAGGTTCTTTCACATCACCATGAATTATAGGAGATGTGGAGTTCACAAGGGCACTATGTAATTTTGGTGAACGTATCAATTTGATGCCCCTTTGCGGTCTACAAGAAGCTTGGATTAGGAGACCCTACTCCAACTAGCATTTAGTTACTGATGACATATCAAACGGTGAAGAAGCCTATTGGGATACTCTACGATGTGCTGGTTAATGTGGAAAAATTCATATTACTTGTAGACTTTGTAATTCTGGATTGCAAAGTTGACTTCGATGTCCCAATCATCTTTGGAAGACAATTCTTAGCCACAGGGCGAGCCTTAGTGGATATGGAAACCGGTTAACTTAGGTTTAGATTGATGACGAAGAAGTTATCTTCAATATCCGTTAGTCCATGAAGCATCAAAATGAGATGAAGAGTGAAGTCTGAGTAAACAGTTTGCCTAAGTCTTGCCGTGACAATAAAGGTTACTTGATGTAACACTGTAGTTATATATTTATTTTAAGTTTTTGGATTAATAGGTAGTTTATTTTCTTGCATTTGATTGTAATATAGACAATACATTGGTTGCATATTAGGAAACAGTGTATTTTATGAAGAGTATGCAGGTAAAGGACCAAGTCAGCCAATTTGGCTGAGAAAAGCATCAGATTGAGTCTCTATGACTAGGTCTACAAGTCGTAAATCACCTTAGGACTCGTACCCCATCTCATTGAGATTTCTAGTAAGCAGGACATTATGCACTACAATCCACGAGCCAACTTTACAATTCATAGATCAAACTACAAGTAGTGAATAGGGATCGTGGACCCCAAGTAAGTTTTCTAAAATTTTGCTGAGTATTGAGAGTTCTACAAAACCATAATTTATAAGTTGTAGAGCCATCTACGACTCGTAATCAGGGTTTCGTAAATCCAAATCCAGTAAATTTTCTATTGACCTGGTAAAGTATAAATACAACGGTCAAATAATTATGACCCCACATTTGACCTAAAACTAGAAAATCTACCCAACCTAGCCCACATCCTCTAATTCCTTACCACCGTCGACCCTTTTTCCAGTGAGAATTTTGGTAACCTAGGGTTTTATGCCTACCTATCTCTCTCATCTTCTTCAAGTTACATCTAAATTCTTCGTGAGTTTTTGATTTAATTAAAAAACCCTTAATTTGCCTTGATTAATATATTGAGTTAGATATTATGTGATGTATGATGCATAGACATAAAACCTATGTTTTAATTGGATTTATGATTGAGTGTGATTTGGTTGCCCATATGTGATTATTGTCTAAGTCTAGAATTGGGCATATATGATTTGGGTTTATTGTTTGTGCCTATTGAGTCACCTACCATATATGATTGAATGATTAAATGATTTGTGCTCGTGGAATTAGTGGGTGACAACATAGATATATGATTTTGTGTAAATTAATTAGAAGTGGTCGGACTTTTAGGATAATTTGTGCTAAATCTCTGTTGATGGGGTGAGTATGTATTGAAGAACATGTTAGGGGTAGGGTTATATTATTGAAATCATGTGGGTTCTTGTGATCTTGCTTCGATGCTGATAATTAGTTGGTTGAAAATGTCTTTTGGGGTCCATATGATGGACTTAGAAACTCAGGTTATTGAGATTTCTGGCCCACGAGTGGCTTTTATGGCCCGTAGAGAAATCTACGTGTCGTAATTGCCCCTCATGTAAAATTTCAGAAACTTGATGTGTTTTTAGTATCCATAAGAAGAGACCTTCTATGAGTCGTAAATCACTTTATGACTCGTAGATAAGTATCATAGATGCATTGCCTGAATTTGATTACTCATTGGAATTCTCTGTAATCCTAGTCTACGAGTTTACACTATGGCCCATAAAGGTGCTTTCGTGAAACCCTTCTGCAACTGTACTCAGATGAATTCTTACATTTTAATTCTTGATTTGTGGGTTAACCATGGTGTGTATGTGTTGTTGTTTCAAGTACTAAGGCCTCCAAAGCCAAACGCGATGCGATTCTAGCCCTATGGGGTAGGCTGAGGGATGAACCTTTAGATGTTGAGCCTTTAGATATGCAACAGATCTCTCACTTGAGCGGTTCACTAGAGGTCCTAGATGTCAGACCAGACCCTGAGGCTGCTCAACCATAGACCAGAGTTGCTGCCAGAGCTAGGCGGACTAAGTCTCCAGTTGCTAGTCCTCCCCAATCTGAGGAGAGAGGGAGTGACGAGAGAAATAGGCCACATATGACTCTATCCGGAGAGGAGTCCAGTAGTGAAGAGGGCTCTAATGATAGATCTGAGGCAGAGTCTTCCATCACATCATCATCATCATCTACACCGAATTCCCTTACAGTGCATCGAGGGCATCTAGGCAATGTACTTGGAGGGCACGTAGCTGAAAGAGCAGGTCAAGCCAACTCATTCCATCTATGAGAAGCCAAGAGTTATTGCAGATGGACATAGCTGTGTCCCCGACCTCCAGGACACGATGATTCCCTATGGGTTCCAGTGGCTGACAGATTTTCTTGGAGGGTACTCCTTGACTATGGTAAGGGAATTCTACGCATCCTATGCTACCATCATCCAACTCACTCTTCCCAAGGGGAAGAAACCCCTCACTCAACCTAGGATGACAGAGACGCGAGTGAGGGGTCGGCGGTAGACATATTAGAGGAAACCATCCACCATATGTTATTTGGTCCCGAGTCTCGAGCCCCCATATCCATAACCGAGTTTGGCTACAGTGTGGAGTAGACCCCAAACCCATTAGTGATGAAGGATCCTAAATGATAAGCCACATCGATGGGATTGGTGGCTGGGTTTATCGCAGAGCAGGGTCCGAAACCTACTTGGGTCACCACTAACTCAAAGCTTACCATTAGGCTTCGCTCAACTTCATTGCCAAATTTTGGTAGGCTGTTGTTCATTCACGCATCCAGTGGATGCTCGTTGATAACATTTTGATGCCATTGTCTGCAGTTTTGGTTGCCAACATCTTAGTTGGGTATGACATTGATTGGGCCTGCCTCATCAATGAGTAGATACATGAGGCGGCACTGAAGAGGCCACCTCCATCCCTTTCCCGTGTTTGATCTACAATCTCTATTTAGAGTCTAGGGTGGAGATTTACACCAGCTGGATCAGTGGATTGAGGCCTAACACACTTTAGAGCGCAGCCTGATCAATGTTGATGAGAACCTGATAGCACTGCAGCGAGCACAACCACTACCTATGCCGGTGATGTTCTCTCCAGCGCCACCACCTTAGAGTTCTGAGATTGAGACCACCACTGTTGCTACTACTACTGAGAAGAGGCCCCCACAACATGAGGAGAATAAGGAGAGGGCATAAACTATTGTTGCTCCTGCACTAGACGCTATTACTTCACAGGATACTACTGCGGGCATGATCTTTGTGTCTACTACTTTTATATAGGCCATGGCGTAGAGATTAGCACATGCTGAGGCATAGTTGACTCAGCTCATTCAGTAGATCAGGCCATGGGTCTACCAGGCTATTTCAGACTTAGAGGGTCAGATGTAGACATTCACAGTCATTGCTATTCGGGACTATATTTCTATCATGGATGCACGCATCGATGCCTTCGAGGAGAGGGTACAGAAGAGATTGGCCCAACCTTCGGACTTGTCAACCATACAAAGGAGATCCAGTAGCTCCGTACTTACATGACAACATCACAACCAGTCACGCTACCAGAGATGATATCTCGGGTGCTGATGTTTGATTTATTTACTCATGAAAAACCTACCTATTCTTCCCTTGGGAAGAGACCTTCCACAAATAAGGATACAGAGGAGAGACATGTACGTCTGAGGAGGTAAGAGGAGGAGGAGGAGGTCGATCTTTCCCTAACGGTGTCGAGGCTTGATGAGGGGATGAGACGAGCTCGAGAGACAGAGAACGTGAGGGGTGTTGACCCTCCAGATAGAGTACCACTGCTGAGCATGCCACCCTGCAGAAGGAGGGTGGCCAGAATCAGCCACAGACTGGTGCTTAGGCGTCCAGGTACTTTTTTGACCCCTTGTGTTCTATTCTTACTTGTTCATTGGGGATAATGCACATCTTTTTCGGTGGGATGTGGGTAGTTATGGGCTTCAGTGAATTCTGAGTAGCTTATGGTCCATAACTACCCCAATTTTTTATCCCGTGGTTTTCTTGCCTATGTTCTTTTTCCCTGTGGATATTTATTTTCTGTTGAACTAACATGTTTAGGATGTTTAGATAATATTTGTAGCATATAGTACCGATACTTGTGGCATATAGCATGTTTTTATGTTTTGTTTGAAAAATAATACCCACAAAAAACTTTGATTAGTAGTTAAGTAGTAACAATGCAATTTAGGTGTTTGGCAATATCAGTTCTGATGAGTGAGGGTAAATTGAAATCTGAAGCATGATCTATGAGTCGTTTGTTAATAATGTGTGTAGTGCCATGTAAGTGTGAGTTTTATTTGCTAAATTCATGTGTTTTGTGCTAATTCAGAACTTTTTTTGTTACTCTAAGTTAGTGTCACGACCCAAGCTTAGGGCCTAGACGAGACATGGCAAATAGAAACTCGAAGGGACCCAAAACAAGCATCTTAGCTTATCAATCACACATCTTTGGTTGCGGAAGCAAAATAAGCATTTCAAGATAAAATAAAAAGGGAAGCAGGATAAAGGGAAGTCTTTGGTAGTCCTAAAATCATAAAAGAGTCAATCTCATAGCATAAATACATCATAGTAACCAACAACACCTCTATCTTGGAATGAAGCGGGGGATAAGACACTTTCTGGGTTCACGCTCGTAATAACAAGTGATCAACATAAAGAAGTCTAAACATAGCAAGAGTAAGTTAGATATTGTCCTCGGACTTGAGGAATCACCAATCCTTTTCTTCAAAGTATCAAGCTAGCCACGTGGAGGAGGATGGTCAAAATGAGCTTCGATCCCTACATGGTAATATCACGTAGGCATAGAGTATGTGTTTCTACGTTTGAATGTACTAAGTATGTCGGGTGCAATGCAACAAAGACATAAGAAAATATTCTCAAAGTGCATAATCAAAAGTAATGGATATATAATCTCAATATGGCATGCATGATCAATGCTTGTAATAAGACATGCTTGTAAATCAATCAACTTGCACAATATACCATGCATATGTGGGAAGAGACCCTAACTGACATGAGTAAGACTAAGTGAGCTAACACTTGGAATCCTGATGATTACCAATCATCGGTAAAGAGGTGGTCTACCTGCCAAGGTAAACTATATTTCACCTTATGGGAACATGACCTATTTCGTATGAAGTAACCCTCCTTACGGGAACATGACCCGTTTCAAAAAGCATTTCATGATAAAGTGCACTAGATGCATCTACTAGTATAGAAAGGGTGATAATCATAATCCAATGGTGGCACATAATTTGAGGAAAGGAGTATTGACCCTTAAAAATAGTCCACATCCACATCCAATCCATTGGTGCTAAGTCTAATCCAACGGAATACTTGAAATAATCATGCATTAATCATAACATGAATAGCTTGTAAGAACATGACTTGAGTAGCTCATAAACATTCTTGAACCCTAGTAGTTAGCCTAACTAGAACATGAGAATAGATTATAATCATACATGAACCCTTGCTCTAACGTGAATGGCTCACAGGACAGAAAAATCTTGTAATAGGGCTTAACTTGATACTTGTAACATCACAGATACTTTTCATGAATTAAATACACGCTTAAAAGCCTTTAATGATCATATAGTGATTGGACTTATAAATCATGTAATAGACCATCA
>JAPFFP010000089.1:2224940-2248190 GCA_026153255.1 Solanum medicagineum
GGAGTAATTTCCAGGTCTAACAGACAGAAGTTCACAAAATTTATCACCTGGGATTTGAAGGCACTGAATGCATAGCTCACATAATTCATCTCTCTTTTTTCAACGAAAAATAGCGTACATCATTAACTATATCACGTGCACATTCGTTTGATACTTCCAATTTTTTATTTGATGAATACTTGATATTTTTAGGAAAAAAACAGTATTTGTTAAAAACTTATTTTACAAAATTACTTATATTTTCAAAAAAGTTAAATTTAATTACTATTTTAATATATATTAAATAATAAGAATAGTATTATAAAAATATAATAATAATTTTTTATTTCAATTTATCTGATACATTTTTTAGTCAGTTTAAAAAAAATGATATATATACTATCAACTCTTTATTCATGTTGGCAAAAAATCTATTAAAATGTACTCTATATTTTAAAATTAAAATTTAGATATCAAAACTTATATACTGATAATTAAATATTCTCTATTTTAAAATGAATGAATTGTTGGGTTATATTACACATATTAAGAAAAAAAATAAAGACAAAATTTAATCATATTTTTCTATTTTTACCTTTTTCAAACTCCAAATACCCATTTAATAAATCATTTATTTCTAATACATTGGAAAAAGTTTATGAAAGGCAAAATTGAAAAAACTTTCTTACATATATCCCTTGAAAAGTTAACAATTTAATTATTTTGAAAATTTAAAAAACCTCCAACAATTCATTCATTTTGAAATAGAGAGTCCTATGATTTGCAAATTCTTTTAATTGTCAATAAGATTAAATAAAATTAAAATATTAACCATAGTTTACGTAATTTTGATAAGCAAAATGTTTCATGTGAATTGAGAAAGATAGTTACTACTCCCCCATTTCATTTTAGTTATCCTAAAAAAGGTATTAACACAATCTTAAAAAAAAATTAATTAAAATTGTAGTTTGACAAGTGTATCCCTCCCTCGTTAGTCTTTAATTTTTTTATAGATTTATGTGTTTCTTAATTCTAAAATAATTAGTTAGTATTAAAGGGGCAAAGTTAGAAAAAGATTTAATTCTCTGTTAATTATTTAAATTGATATCCATTTTAAAACAAATATTTTTATCAAACATCACAACTGAAAAAACGAAGGTTTTTTTTAATAAGCACTACAAATATATATTTCTTAATACAACTACAAATATATGTTTCTTAGTACATCTACAAAATTCGAGACAACACTATATGGAATATAGAGATTGCTGGACTATATTGGAAGCTTCCCTTTGTTTACTGTTTCCTCGTCATGGCCTCCATGATGACATCTTCATCATCATTATCATTTTCCTTATTTTCTTCGTTTTGATCCGCAATAAGATTCAATTTCAATCGTTCATCTCCATGAAAACTAAAGAGGATATGTGATGGATCAATTTTGACTTCATTAAGCTCTAACGTTCCATCTTTTCTAATTGATTTTAGGGAAAAAACAGCTTTTTCGTCTTGATTTAACGACGATAATAGTGGTGAAAATGAGATTAATCTCTTTTCTTTTTTCTCAACAATTCTTTTGTTACAACTAGGCAAAAAGGTAGATGACTCAACATCATCATTTAGATCTTCAATATTCTGATTATGATTGTCATCTACTGTTCTCTCATCAAAGCTCTCTAACCCTAGACTCTCAGTACAAGACATATGCAGGCAAAATCCTCAATAACCAAGTGTGCAAAAGAGCTAGTTATAAATAGTCCTCGGATCCCTTTTATTTTGTTTGATTTTAATTTGATACAAATTTAAAAAAATAAAAAATATTTTTTAGATGATAAATTTTTTTTTAATCTTATATTGTAAATAAAATCTGATGTATGAAAAATTGAAATTAAAAATTTTATTCAAAAGAAAAGATATTTTCTTTCAAAAATGAACTAAAAATAAAAGTAAGACAAATAAATTAAATAAAAAAATTACACGCTAATTTCATGGGCATATTGTCCACGATCTTTTATAACAGTATATTTGTAGAAACAAAAATTATGTTTAAAATATACTAACAACATTTTGGGGAAACCCAAAAAAAGAAAGAACCAAGACAGTTCATTAAATCAAACCAACACAATAAATCACCTTTCCCACAACACCTTCAACAAATCAATTTCATTAAAAATAAAAAAATAAAAATTAAAAAATCACAGCTTGATCACCAAACAATATTAAAATGTTCAAAAATAAAAAGAAGTACCAAAACAAAAAGTTATTTACTTATGTGCGAGTGGGTATTTTTTGAGCTGGAATATTATTGTGAAATCAATTGATACATTTGCTAATTTGGATGATAAAGGGGATACGAAGAGTGATGATTCTCACATTAGCGAACCGCATCGGAGTACTAGAAGAATAATTTCACCTAATAAAAGATTGGACAGTTTGGACTGGAAAGAAGGTTACGTGAGCGAGGCAAGAGTCAGTTATGGATTTGGTATAAAAGTGTGAGAATGTGGGTAGGAGAGGATAAGAAAGTTATTTGTGATTTTGAATAATCTCTTCTCCTTCTATCTTCTCAACTCCATTATAGATTTTTGGTTTAAAATTTCAATTATGTTTCCCTGTATAATTGTACCCTATAATTTCCTTCTTGTATTGTGTAGTACTCAGTAAAACATATTTCTACGTATATATTTATACATAAACCAGTGTTTGTATTAGTTGTTGCATTGGTGCTTTCATTGATGTAGGAGGACCCAAAACTCAAGTCCCTCGCAGACTCCATACAGATGGTGAAAGAATCATTCTCGACTGACATCTCTGAGATGCAATCTATGTCGAAAGAAGTGGTGGGTCACGTGATGGCACTAGGGTTCTCACAATGGTACTTCTGTAACGACAACACCTCGACCATGTCAAAATACTGACTTTTATGGAGGTCAGGTGTCAACACAATCGAATTTACGGCACAGATCGTCTTCGGTTGAGTTAGGACGATTCCATGGAGTGAATCCTGAATCATGGGTTTTCCAAGATTTTATGGAATCACAAAGGATCATAAGTTAATATTAGCCTCGTTCTACTTAGAAGGCAATGCTTCGGAATGGTATTGATGGCTATTTCGCAACAAACAATTAGGAAATTGGGAGTATTTTGCTGAGAAACTGTTGGTCAGATTTCAAAAATGAGATCTGGAGGCACCAAAGGGTCGACTTGCTAAACTTTGATAAACCTCTACGGCGGCTGAATACCATAGTCGTTTTGAAACAGTGTGTAATGAGACGATGTATTTTCTAGATCAGGTATTAACCCATTTTTTAATTCTGGACTAAGGCCTGATATTAAACTAATAGTTTTAATTCGTGAGCCACCAAATTAAACGACGCTATACATTTAGCCCATTTACATGAGCAAAAGATACAACTTGAGCAGGGCTCTTTTAAACCGACTTTCAATAAAACTCCACGACTTTTGCCCACTCCCACTCATTCGTATGCAGTTTCAAAGCACTCAACAATGAATCAGATATCTCCAATTACCCAAACTTCATCAAATCGTCCTCCCATGAAACACCTTACCCTTGCGGAGTTACAAAGTCAGAGGGAACGGGGTCTATTATTCTTGTGATGAAAAGTACTCTCCAGGTCACAACAGTAAGTCTCTTCCCCAACTTCTCCTATTGTCTAAAGAATCGGAGGCGAAAGTGAATTTATCTAATCAAGTTGTCTCAAATGAGATTGTAGCCAAGGAATTACAAATGCTCAGAGGTTCAAGAACACCCAGCTATTCATACCATGCTCTATCTGGAGGAAATTCTTCCACTGCTCTCCGATTTACTGGACATATTAATGGATTTCCAGTACAGGTGCTCGTGGACAATGCTAGCACACACAATTTTATTCAGGTGAGGATGGCTAACTTTCTTTAGCTGACAATTGAACCAACGCTAAGATTTTCTGTGGTGATAGGAAGTGGACGACGACTACAATGTGAGGGTGTGACTAGAAAAATTTCAATAACCATACAAGGCAACAATATAGTGGAAGATCTATATATTTTATCCCTTCATGGTGCTGATATAGTACTCAAGGTTTCGTGGCTCGCAACATTAGGGCCTACCTTACTGATTATGCAAAAAAGACATTCAAATTTACTCTTAATGGTTCCAAGGTCGCGTGGCAAGGGGATACACCTACTGATGTGCAACTGGTGCAATTACATAGTCTGAGAAGAATAGCTGCTACTGATGCAATTTCCTCTTATTTCCATCTAGAATTGGTATCTGATTTGGAGCCTTCATACATTACTTCCTCCGAGTTAGGAGTGATTCTCAAGATATATGAAGATGTATTTCAAAAAACTCTGGGTTTGCCTCCTCCTAAAGTCAGGACCATGCAATTCATCTAGTTCCGGTGGGGGGGGGGGGGGGTTGGACAGGTTGATGTGAAACCATATCGATACCCTCACTTTCAAAAGCACGTTATGGAGAAATTAGTGGTTGAAATGCTTAAATAGGGACAAGCAAAGCTAGTAGTAGTTCATTTTCTTCACTAGTATTGGTGGTTCCACTACTAAAAATTGCATGAAAAACAACGGACAAAAGCGATGGACTGCATCGCTTTTTTCGTCAAAATCGACGAAAAAGCTACAAAGTCCATTCTGTCGCTTTTAGAAAAGCGACGGAATGCATCGCTTTTCCTATTTTGTCATTATTTTTAATAATGTTTTTAAAATAAAGCGACGGACATAGAGTCACCGTTCGTCGCAATTTGAAAAAAATATTTAAAAAAGTAATGGACATTGAGTCCCTGTCCATCGATTTTTAAAAAAATTAATTAAAATTATTTTAAAAAAGCGACGGACATAGGGGCTCTGTCCGTCGCTTTTCTAGAAATTTTTTTAAAAGAAATTGCAGAAAAGCGACAGACTTAGAGACCCTGTCCATCACTTTTTTTGCAGTTTTTTTTACAGCAAAAACTGCAACTGCTACCCACTTGAAATATAAAAAATAATTCAATTCTACTCCAAAGAAGCTATCCAACAACAGCAACAACAAGTTCAACATACAAAATACATAACACCAATCAAAATTAAACATTAAAAATGAATAAAATCCAACAATTATAATGTTTTAAACCAAAATAAAGTTCATCAAAATAGTCTAAAGTGTCCAAAATATAACTAAAGTGTCCAAACATAACTAAATTTTTCAAAACATAACTAAAAGGAACCTAAGGACTATTCTCAACAAACTCATCATCATCACTTTCTTCATATTTGGGAGTGGAAGGACACGGTACAGGCATACGGGCAAGGTTGAGCACTTGT
The DNA here is from genome assembly GCA_026153255.1 of Solanum medicagineum. NCBI lineage: Eukaryota > Viridiplantae > Streptophyta > Magnoliopsida > Solanales > Solanaceae > Solanum > Solanum medicagineum. The sequence goes on from JAPFFP010000089.1 coordinate 2,230,239, forward strand.
TCTTTGATTTGTACAACTTCTTTTTGTTGATCAACTGTCTTTGCCTCAAAAGCTGCGAATGCACTTGAAAGTTGTTCGATTTTTTGAGACATGGCAGCCAACTGAACCTGGTCAAAGGCCTCGACCTGTCTTGACGATCCAATGCCTTCTAAACCTGATTGGATTTGTCGTATGTTATTCCTAGAGCCTATTCCATATATACAGTCTTTGTGGCTCCCACCAATTACTTTCTCAATCCAAATTTAATCGGACAGTTCAGACGTAAGTTGGATATCATCTCCAAACTCACGAACGTATCGCTCGTAGTCTTGCTTCATATATATATATATATATATATATATATATATATATATATAAGTGTTAAGAAGCTTACGTAGGCTTGTTCGGCCCTCTGCTCGACCCACACATCTGGCTCTGACTCATTATCCTTCTTTCTAACATGATTTCTCTTGAAAATCTCATGCCGAAATGGAACCCGTCCCCGTTCTTGCTCGTATAAAAAATTAATAATATAATTAATGAAATAATATTTACTCAATAAAAGTATTTAAGATTATAAATTTAAACTTTAAATTTAAAAATCTTACCATCTCCCGAGAAATAGTCCCAATACTCTTTGTACCTCTGGTGTGCATCGAACCGCCCTTCAGACTCCCACTAGCCTTTTTTTCTTGGTCAAACAAAGCTTTGAGTTCGTTGGTGTCCCAATATTAACGCAAATCTTCATATATGTATGGCTACAATCAATCCCCAGGCTTTCCATCATCCCGCGATTTCTTGAGCCAGCTAGATAGTCTGACGCTCGCTCTCCTCTCAAATGTGATCGCACTGGTCATATTGTACTTTTCGTCCCAAGTACACGTAGTCTGGATAAATAAGAAAAAAAATGTTATAGAATTAGTTAGAGAAAGTATACTATAAATAATAAAATTAAATTAAATATGTAAACTTATATACCTTAAATTCATTAAGGGGCCATTTGCTAGGATGTATTAGTAGAAAATAATCCATGTATTAAGTATGGTAATAGTTAATGCTATATTTGGTGGGATTTTTAGACCATGTATAACTAATCCATGATATTAGTTAATACTACATACATGGTATTAGCTAATACCTCCCATTTGGTGGTATTAGCTAATACCTCCCATTTGGTGGTACTGGCTAATACTTTGGATTAATACCATGTTATTAAATATACAAAGATAAAAATATCTCTCAAATTATTTTATATTTTTTTTTTGGATTTTATACTTTATATTTGTAGTTTTGTACTAGTAAATTTATTTAAATGAATTAGCTTACAAATTTTATTTATTTGCGAGTTCATATTTCCATAATATAAAAACAAATAAATTTACCATGTCAAACTTTTAAATTTTATTTATTTTTAGTTTCATATTTACATAATACACAAAAAAATATTTTGACATGTCAAATTGTTTTTATAACTAATTTTAGATGAGTTATTTATACAATATAAAATTCAATGATGTTAGATATATTCTCAAAGTTGAGTGAGCTCGTAAGATATAAACACTATATTAAAATTATAACTTCCAAATTTTTATGTGTACATATAGATTGTCTATTTTACAATTATTTACCATCTTTTCTATTTTAATAATAGATGGTCTATCTTTATTAAATTAAAGATTGACATCTTATTAGTGATGAATTAATTAAGATTACAATTATTTATTCTTAAAACATTCAAGTGAGAAAATAGCAAAAATAATGACAAATTATTATTTTCCTAACTAGTTAGAAGCCATAAAAAAAACTACTTTGATCTAATTACATGAAATAGAAAATCTTAGAATAGTTCAATGGCATAATTGTAAAGAAACTTTTTATAGAATTTGAACCAAACACAAAATTAAACGAAAAATAATAAACCAAACATGGGATAAAAAATAATCCCAGCATTACTAATTCTTGCATAACTAATCCCTACGTTACTAATCTCTGCATTATTCATTTTTGTATAAAAAAAGACTCCTAAATGTCACGACCCAAGCCTAGGGCCTAGACGTGACACGGCGAATGAAAAGTCCGTAGACATCCCAAACAAGCCTCTAAGCATATCTTCTACACATCTTTGGTTGCGGAAATAAAAATAAACATCAATAAGAGTCAAGTTTAAAAAGGGACGCGGGGCTAAGGGAAGTCTGTCATAAATATAGAAATGTAAGAAGAGTCAAGCTCAAAAACATATACAAACTTAGTATCCAACAACACCTCTACTAGAATGAAGAGGGGCCAAGACACTTCCCCAGCTCACCCTCATGATAACAAGTGTTCAACATAAAAGAAGTCTCATCATAACATAAGTAACATAGCTATTATCCTCGGAGTGGAGGACTCACCAAAGCTTTCTTCGAAGTACCGAACTAGTCACGTGGAGGAGGATGATCAAAAGGAGCTCCGCTCCCTACATGGTAATATCATGTAGGCATAGAATGTGCATTAGTACGTTTGAATGTACTAAGTATGTTTGAATGTACTAAGTATGTGGGGTGCAGTGCAACAAAGACATAAGCCAATATATGCAAAATACATAACCATAATCAATGGATATATAATCTCAATATGACATACATGATCAATGCTTGTAATAAAACATGCTTGTAAAACATTCAACTTGTATAATATATCATACATATGTGGCAAGAGACCTCAACCGACATAGACCAAATAACTACAACTTGGAATCCAAGACATGATACCCCCTCAGTACAGGTGACCGGGCATGACACCCCCCGGCGAAGTGTGGTCTACTTGCAAGGTAAACTGAACATGATAACATGAACTAGATGGATCCATTAGTATAGAAAGGGTAAAATATAATCCTATGGTGACACATAGTTTAGATACTAAAGACTTTATATTAGGACCCCTTGTGTCGAGCCCCCATCTTAAGCATCAAAAGGTGCTAAGTCTAATCTCATAGAATACTTGAAATAATCATATTTTAATCATAACATGAATAACTTGTAAGAGACATGATAGCTTGACATGAGTAGCTCATAAACATGCTTGACCTCTACTAGTGTGCCTAACTTGAACATAAGAGTAAATAATAATCATACATGATCCCTTGCCTTGACATGAATGGCTCACAAGAGGTTAAAATCTTGAAATAGGGCTCAACTTGATTCTTGTAAACTCATAGATGCTTTATATGAATTCAATACATACTTGAAAGCCCTTAATCATCTTAAAGTCACTTGACTTGTAAATCATGTATTAGTTCATGAACAACTTGAGAATTCTTGTCATGTAATTTTATCAAACACATAGTGGGTTCATGATACTTGTTCAAAATCATGCAACTCGAGAGTAAAACAAGAGGGGTAAACTCAATGTAAATCAACCCACCAATATTGTAGTAAAACCCTCATTTAGGGTATCTTAAAATCTTGCACAAAAGCTCATAATAATTTATGGTTTCATAGCTCAAATCATATATAGTCTCAATAGACAAAATCAATTCATGGAATAAGCTTGAAATAGATGTTCATGCATAATCAATCAACACTTAACAAAAGCCCAACATTATTTATGTTCATAATTCATAATAAGAGATATCCATAGGTAATACAACTTGAAATCATGCAATTTTCATAAAAAGAGAAGGTTGAGCATCAAGGGTGAAAGGAACCATGAATGAAGACCCACATACCTTATACCTTGAATTTCTAGAGATGTACTTGAAGAAGACTTGAAGCTTGAGATGGGTTCTTGAATTCCAAAATTAAGCTTGAAATCCTTGAATTTGAATGAGAGATTTGATAAAGTCTTGGAGAGGTTTTAGAGAGGATTTTGTGAGTAATAGAGTTGAAAAATGGCTAAGTATGGAAGATTTCACGTTTAAATGTGAATGAGGCTATTACTCCAATTCCCTTGGACAAAATGTGGAAACTAAGAAAAAATTTATACTGGTCCGCGTCCCTGGCGTGACGGGGGACCAACACTCAGGCCAACTTACACTAGTCCGCACCCCAGGCATGTCGCGGCCTGGGCACAAACAGACACTGAAAATTCAAAAATGAATGAAAATTATTTTTCACTAAGGGTCTTCTAAAATATGGGTTATATCCATTCCCCACTCAATATTGCCCCTTGATCAAGAATATGAAGTCAGATTTTCGAAATCACGAATGAATTTTGAGATATACGGAAATTACGATTATGGGATATTCCGAAGCACATGAGAGGCGTTTCAATATCTCCCCCTTGGGAACATTGATCCCCGAACTTCGAAGGAACATGCGTAAGAGAAGTAATTATGAAGATTTCAGCCCGACATGAATGCAATAAATGTACTTAAACATCATGTTCAAGTAGTCTCAACATGAATATCAAAATCACCATAAACTTGTTACCATAATCATGAATGCATGCAAAATGACATGAGGGCTGAAACTTAAGACTTGAAATCATAGCTAGGGCTTAAGTTATTACCTTCAGCTTGAGTAGAGTGGAAGAGATATGGTTATCGCTTTTTCATGTCCACCTCGGCTTCCCATATGGCACTTTCAACTTATTGATTCTTCCAGAGGACCTTGATGGATGCTATATCTTTTTTTCTCAACCTCTTCACTTGTCTATCCAATATCTCCATCGGTATCTCCTCATAGGTCAAATTATCTTCCACAACACCCACAACCTCTAAGGTTACTATAGCACTTGGGTCACCCAACACATCTCCTCAAAGTAGATACATGGAAAACCAGAGGAACCATATTAATCTCCAAAGGCAACTCCAATTCATATGAAACCTTACAACCCTTCTCAAAATTCTATTTTGCCCACAAACCTTGGGATCAATTTATCTTTCTTGTCAAATCAGACCACATCCTTCATGGGTGAGACATTCAAGTAAACCCAATCACCAACCTTAAACTCAAGATCTCTTCTTCTTACATTGGACTAGGACTTTTGTCTACTTTGGGCTGTCTTCAACCTCTCCCTTATCAACCTCAAATTCTCTTAGGCTTACATAACCAAATCTGGGCCTAACAAAGCCGTCTCCCCAATATCAAACCACCCAACATGGGATTTGTCGCGCCTACCATATAAAGCTTCAAAAGGAGCCATGCCAATGCTTGAGTGGTAGCTATTGTTGTAATCAAACACAATAAGTAGAAGATGTTCATCCCAACTACCCTTAAACTTCAAAACACAAGCTCTAATCATATCCTCAAGAGTTTTGATAGTCCTTTTGGCTTGACCATCCATTTGAAGATGAAAAGCCGTGATAAGCTTAACCTTGATACCAAGACCTCTTTGGAAGGACCTCCAAAAGTGAGAAGTGAATTGAGCATCACGATCTAAAATGATACATAAGGGTACCCCATGCAATCTAACCAATTCATGAATATACAACTTGGCATAATCTTCGGCACCATAAATGATTTTGACCAGTAGAAAGAGAGTCGACTTTGTCATCCTATCAATAATAACCTAAATAGAATCAAAGTGTTTCCTAGTCCTTGGCAACCCAACCACAAATCCATGTTGATCTCTTCCCACTTCCAAGTAGGAATTTCTATATCTAGGGCTAGCCCACCCGACCTTTGATGTTCGGCTTTCACTTGTTGGAAATTGTGACAACCGATTATGAACTTGGCAATATCTCTCTTCATACCACCCCACCAATACACCTCCCTCAAGTCTCTGTACATCTTAGTGGAATCGGGGTGAATAGAATAAGATGAATTATGGGGCACCTTCAAAACCAAATCCCTCAAGTCATCAACATTAGGCACACATTACCTACCTTGGTAACTAAGAGCACAATCTCCCCCTTGGGAGAAAAACTCGACTTTACCATCCTTCACCAAAGTCTTCAACTCTAGCAAGGCAGGGTCAAGATCTTATTTTGACTTGGCTTCCTCAATTAAAGAAGATTTGGAACTATCAACAACCATTACACCACCATTATCAATTTCATTCAACCTAACCCCCATATGAGCTAGACTACCCATGGACACTCTACTTAGAGCATCGACCACCACATTAGCTTTGTCAGGATCATAGTGCACACTCATATCATAATCCTTAAGGAGTTCTAACCACCCTCTTTGTCTCAATTTAAGTTTTTTTTTTGTATGAACTCATATTGGAGACTCTTGTTGTCGGTAAACACATCAACATGAACCCCATAAAAATAGTGACACCAAATTATCAAAGCAAACACCATGACCGCCAATTCAAGATCATGGGTGGGATAATTTCGCTCATGCACCTTAAGTTGCCTAGAGGCATATGCTATCACCTTGCCATTTTGCATCAAAACACACCCCAAACCAATCCTTGAGGCATCACAATAAATCACAAACCCTTTAAACCCTTCCAGTAGAGCCAAGATAGGAGCAGAGATAAGCTTGTCTTTCAAAGTTTGAAAACTCTTTTCACATTCATCAGTCCAAACAATTTTTTCCTTCTTTTGTGTCAACTTTGTCACAGAGGAAGCAATAGATGAGAAACCATTCGCAATCCTCCGATAGTAACCCACCAAATCCAAGAAGCTCCTAATATCTGTCAGAGTCAAGGGCCTAGGCCAATTTCTTATCACCTCTGTCTTCTTAGGATTCACCTTAATGCCATCACCCGACACCACATGCCCTAGAAAAGCAACCTCTTTCAACCAAATTCACACTTTTCATATTTAGCAAACAACCTCTCATTTCTCAAAATTTGCCACACCACCCAAGTTCACACTTTTGATACTTAGCAAACAACCTCTCATGTCTCAAAATTTGCAATACCACGCTCAAATGATTCACTTAATCTTCTTCACTCCAGGAGTAAATCAATATATCATCAATAAAGACCACAAAAACCATATCAAGGTAGGATTTAAAGATCCATAAATATAGCCAGTGCAATTAGTCAAGCCAAAAGACATTACCACAAATTCAAAGTGCCCATACCTATTCTGAAAAGCAGTCTTGGGAATATCACACTTCCTCACCTTCATTTGGTGGTATCCGGACCGAAGATCAATCTTAGAAAAGTAACTAGCCCCTTGTAGTTGACCAAAAAGTCACCAATCCTTGATAGAGGATACTTGTTCTTTATAGTGACTCTACTGAGTTGCTTATAATCAATGCACATTCTAAGGGAACCATCCTTTTTCTTTATAAACAATACCGGTGCACCTCAAGATGACTTGCTAGGCCTTATGAAACCCTTCTCCAACAAATCCCTCCATTGATCCTTTAATTCCTTCAACTCCGTCGCGGCCATACGAGAAGGGGGAATGGAAATGGGTTGTGTATCAGGAAGGAAGTTTATACCAAATGTCACGACCCAAGCCTAGGGTATAGACGTGATACAGTGAATGGGGAACTCGAAGGAACCCCAAACAAGCCTCTTAACTTGTCATTATACATCATTGCGGAAGCATATAAAAGACATAAAGAGTAAGAATAGGGGGAAAGGGACTAAAGGGAAACCTTGCGTAATATCATGAACAAGAGACAAGAGTCAAAGCTCATATCATAGATACATAACATATACAATAAACACCTCTAATACATAGATAAGAGGCGGGGCCAAGACAAAGCAACCGGGCTCACCCTCATAGTCAAAATAAAACATAAGAAGAATGTCTCAATACATAAATAAGAGGAAACATAGACTAAGGTCCCCGAAATGGAGGACTCATCAACCAACTTGAGTAGTACAGAACTAGCCACGTGGAGGAGGAGGATAATTAACTTGAGCTTCGGTCCCTATATGGTGATATCATGTAGGCAAGCGTATGCATTAGTACGTTGAACGTACTAAGTATGTGAGATGCAATGCAATAATAGATAAGCATCATAATCAAAATGCATAATATTAAGTAATAGACATAATATACAATATGATATGTATGATCAATGCTTAAGTAACTCATGCTCATATAGGATATCATATGTGTAGAAGAGACCAAGCTAGATTTCCAAAGTACAAATCCCCCATCAAGGTTAGTGATGATAGTACCCATCACCCTAGTGTGTGATGTACAAGCCCCTCATCAAGGTTAGTGATGACAGCACCCATCACCCTAGTTTGTGAGGTACAAACCACTCATCAAGGTTAGTGATGGTAGCACCCATCACCCTAGTGTGCTAGATTTCCAAAGGAAAAACCCCTCATCAAGGTTATTGATGATAGCACCCATAATCCTAGTGTGGGAGGTACAAACCCCTCATAAAGGTTACTGATGATAGAACCCATCACCCTAGTGTGCTAGATTTCCAAAGGAAAAACCCCTCATCAAGGTTATTGATGATAGCACCCATAATCCTAGTGTGGGAGGTACAAACCCCTCATAAAGGTTACTGATGATAGAACCCATCACCCTAGTGTGCTAGATTTCCAAAGTACAAACCCCTTGGTAGGTTAGTGATGATAACACCCATCACGCTATTGTAACACTTTATATAGGATTCATCATATACATAAGCTTATTTCATCATCATATTGGACTTTTAATTCCACAAGAAATCATAACCGGACATTTTATAAAACACTTAAGGGTGTGTGTGATAGGGGTAAAAGACTATGCAATTTAGAGATGAAATCGTGCAAGAAAATCCACTGTAAAACTATCAATCAACACCTTGCTACACCCTCAAGTAGTTACACCAAAATCCCTCATCAAATCTTACAATAGATCCAAGATTTATAGCTCAAAACATAGCAAAACAATCACAACTTTACATAGCTTTAGCATAGTTCATAGACATGTTCGTAATAGTAAAATCCATTTGTAAAATCAACTTTAAATCATGCAAATTGAGTAAAAAGGGGATTACGACACCATGGGTGGAGGAACCCAATGGCTAAAACCCACATACGTTGACTTTGGAGAGTTTCTTAAAGAAGATTTGAAATGGAGGATTGAAGCTAAATGAAATCCTTAGATCCAGATAAGTTTTGGGACTCTTGAATCTTGAGGAGGACTTGGGGCTTTGGTTTCCTTGAATTTCAACAAGACTTTTTGAAAACCTTGAGAATGGATGGAGAATTTGATGAAGATCAGGGAGGATTTAGAGAGGTTTTTGGTTGGTTTTTAGGGCTCAAAACGACTAGACAATGAGGGATTTTCGTGTATATAGGTATAGAGTTATTACCCAATTGTCCTGGAGTGAAAAAGAGAAAACTTAGGAACTTTTTGAACTTGTCCACGTCAAGTCCGCATACGGACAACTACTGTTTTCGCAAAGTTTCACCAAAAATTATTTTTCTTGGCATAGACAAAGTATACCTTGTAGCTACTCGTTTCCCCACACATGTTTGCCCTCTGAACAAGAATATGCAGTCAGATTTGTGAAATTCTGCACAGATTTTGAGATATTGAAAAAGATACATCATAGGGTCTTTCCGAGCTACACGGAGGGGTGTTTAAATATCCCCGACTTGAGATATAAGGGAATTACGATTATGGGGGTATTCTTAGGGAAGTGTGGGGTGTTACAATATCTCTCCCTTGGGAACATTCGTCCCCAAATGTCGAAGAAATGTACATAAGAAGAGTGATCATGAACAAATCAGCCCCAACAAGAATGCAACAATACATTTAAAACACCATTTTCAAAATCTCAATATAAGTGTCAAAATCGTCATGAACTTCTCAACATGAACATGGATGCATGCAAATGACATAGGGGCTTAAACATAAGCTTGAAATCACAAGAAGGGGTTCAACATGTTATCATAAGCTTGAATAGAATGAAAGAGGTACATCGCTTTTCTATGCCCGCTCTGGCTCCACGATAGACACTTTCAACTTGATGATTCTTCGAAAGGGCCTTGACGAACATTACCCCCTTACCAATCAACTTCTTTAACTCTTCCACCCAATAAACCTACCGGGTGCTCTTGCTAAGGCAACTTATCCTCCAAAACACCCACAATCTTACGAGTTCTATAGCACTAGAGTCACCACCACAGACCTTCAACCTAAAGCATGAAAAATCGGACAAACCATAACCATACCATAGGCAATTCACAAACTTATACAACCTAACCAACCTCCGTTTACACTCTACAAGGACTCACAATCCTCAACTCAATTGTAAACCTCAAATACACCTAACCCATTTGGTACCATAACCACCATCTCCCCCTTGGGAGACAACCCCCACTCTATGATCTTCTCACCCAAAACTTCCAACTCTAATGAGGTGGAATCAAGACCTTGCCTAATTTAGACCTCTTAACCTAAGAAGATTTGGAACCATCAAGAATGCTACGCCACTATACGCAACTTCCCTCAACTTAACTTCCAATCTAACCACCAATGGACCCCACTAGTCTCCTCTTTGCCACCATCAACAAACATGCTAGGCTACCTAGAGCACAAACCGCAGCATTAGCCTTACCAGGGAAAAATATGCACACTCATTCATAATCTTTAAAGAACTCTAACCACTTTCTTGCTATCCACAATGCACACTTATCATATTTAGAAAACAACCTCCTATCCTCTAAGATTTGCAACACTACACCCAAATGATTCACAAGCTCTAAACAAATCAATACCTCATCACCAGAGACCATCACAAACATATCAAGGTAGGGTTTTAAGACCCTATTCCTGAAGCCCATAGACATAGCCAATTCATAAATCAACCAAATAACTCCACCAATACTCATAATGTTCACTCCTAATCTGAAAAAACACCTAGGGATATTACCTATCTTCATCCTCACTTGGAGACAAAACCCGAACCAAAGATCAATCTTAGAGAAACGACTAACCCATTATAATTGACCAAATAGATCATCTATCTTAACCATCACATAACAACCTTATGGTTTCTACACTCATTTGAAACATGTTATGCAAGTAGCCCAAGCTACCCCAAAACCTCCAGCACATCAACCTAAGTTCATCTAAGATCACAAGACAAGACTCCTATGCAATAAGAATATGGGGCAAACGCTTAGAGATCAATTGAAACTTAAGACAAGAATGAACCTACATCTTTTGCTACTACTTGGCAATCTACCACTTAAAGACAGTTTCATTAGAGATTTGAATCTAACCATACGAGCCCTACAAATAATGAAGACATACCATACATGCCACTAATCCACCCCAAGTATGACATCAAAACCACCACACCCAATTCAATCAAAGCACAAGACAAGTCTTAAAGCAATAAGGTCAGAAACAAGCCCCAAAAGCCTTACCCATCAACAACAGAACCACCAACGGAATAAACACCAACAATTCCACACAACAACTCGGGACACACAAAGAACCCACTAGCAACCACAAGAGCAATGGAAGAAATAGTGACACATCAGACCCATCAATGCATATACATCCAAGTCAAAGGAAACTTCAACTTACCGCTGGAAACATTAGGCACCTCACCTTCTTCTTGCCTCCTTTGAAGAGCATAAAATCGACTACACCTTGGAGCATCTCTCTGGATCAACCTCACCACCTCTACCCTCTTTGCGCCTAAGAGGACATTCTTTCTTCTTGTGACCAAGCTCCCCACATTCGAAGCATGTCTTAGAACCCCTCAAACATGGGCCCCTATGACCCCCTCCACAATTAGGACACACACCCTTTGGAGCCACACCACCAACATCTTGAGGCCTGGGGAGGTCATTGGCAAACCCCCTATTAGTAGCATGAGAAGCCCCTTGGCCTTGATAAGATTTAGCACCCTTTTGGAACTTACCCTCAAAACGGGTCCTCTTGGCCTCATGACCCCTTCTCTTCCTCAACTTCTCCTCCTCCATTTGCTCGACATCTGTCATCAATCGAGACATGTTCATGTCACTAATTAGCAAAGCGGACTGGTATTCTTCACTCACCAAGTCGGAGACCCCCGTCACAAACTTATTCATCTTAGATCTAGGATCGGCCACCAAGTGAGGAGCATACTTTGAAAGTTGATTGAACTTGAGGGCATACTCTCTCACACTCATAGCACCTTGCCTCAAATTCATGAATTCTACCAACTTAGCTTCCCTAAGCTCAAGAGTGAAGAACAGATTAAGGAAGGCCAATTTGAACTCCTCCAAAAGCACCACATAACAATTCCCCTTCTCCCATTTCCATTGATCATACCATATTTGAGCTACCCCTTTCAGTTGGTAGGTCACTAACTCTGCCTTCTCATTTTTCCCTACACCCATAATATTCAAGATTTTGTACACCTTATCAATGAACTCTTGTAGATCTTCATCCACTTTTGACCCATGAAATACTGGAGGATTCAACCTTATGAAATATCTTACCCTAGATCCCGGGGTAGTAACATGAGGGGCTTGGGCCCTTTGATTTATTTGGTTGGCCACAAAATGGGCAAGTGTAGTAAGAGCATCCCAGAGTTCACCATTGGTAAGTTGCTGCTCGGGAGTTCGGGCCCTTCTTCCTCCAGTGTCAGGCATGATCTAGCGTAGCAAAGAACAATCATTAGGGGGAGAAATCTTACCACGACTCTATAGCATGACTTAGAAAATGAAGAAGGGAAACATTTCCTAAAATGCCTCATAGCATCCTATTCATAGTCATGGTGCGCTTCACAACCATGAATAGGACTCTAATCGACACGGTGTGTTGGACTCTGAGGATCTATCAACCTAGTGCTCAGATACCAAGTTTGTCATGACTCAAGCCTAGGACCTAGACGTGACACGGCGAATGGGGAACTCGAAGGAACCCCAAACAAGCCTCTTAACTTGTCATTACACATTATTGGTCTGGGAAGCATATAAAAGACATAAAGAGTAAGAATCGGGGGCAAAGGGACTAAGGGGAAAGCTTTCATAACATCATGAACAAGAGAGAAGATTCAAAGCTTATATCATAGATACATAACATGTCCAACAGACACCTCTAATACGTAGATAAGAACGGGGGCCAAGACAAAGCAATCGGGCTCACCCTCATAATCAAAATTGAATATAAGAAGAATGTCTCAATACATAAATAAGAGGAAGCCACACTATAACCGATTATCTAAAGTATGATTAAGATTAACGAGTGAAAATCTATTAAGATAAATGTGTGAATATCTAATTAATACAATCATCAAGATCTGAAAGTCATCGTACAAAGAGTAGTATGTCTAACAATGTCTAAGAGTAGAAAAACTGATCAAATAAAATAATATTAAAAAAGAACTACCATTTTTTTCAGATCGATCTACTAGCTGCACTGGATATATAAAATATTTGGGTCACAATTTGCCTAAAATAAAAATAAAGGAGTAGCATCTATAGAAGTAGTAGATCCAAAGACTAATAATAAATACATATATAATGCCAAACAAGCTGAGTAGACATCTACAACAACGCATAATCAATTAACTTAACAATTGAAGTAGTCAACACTAGCCAAACAAATAACCTCATTCCTGACATATCAATGTGAAATAATTGCTGGAGTTGTGAGTTTGTTAATCAGTATGGTTATAGTTTCATTATTAAGTGTGACTGCTTTAAATTTTAAGAGTTTTATCACTTATCTGTACAGACATGCTAAAATGACTTTGTCATGATCGACCTGCTAGGTATCCATGTACCATACCACATGTTTATAAGCTTACATCAGACTCGTCATATACTAGTTTTTCAATTATCACAAAATCCCAATTCATGGAGTTTTTACTCTATTAATGTCCTTAAAATAATTTTTATGCTAAAAGTTTGATTTTTATTGGACTCTAGGTCTACAAAATATCATAATCATATATTGGAACATCAATTTGATTCTAAGAAGTGTTGACTAAAAATTTAGAAATAAAATATACACTAATACGTCAACCCATAAATTTTCATGTACTCTGGAGTTCTAACCCATAAATTGTTAGTGCTAAAATATTTTGATTAATGATAAACTGCAGGGAAACATCAAAAAGGAAACAATGGAAATTTGTTGCTACATTTGGCATGATACTACATCTGTTCAAGATTTCGAGTTGATAATGAAATAGGTGCCTATTTTCTGTGATAATACGAGTGCTATAAATCTATCTAAAATACATTGTGCATCATTCTAAAGCTAAACATATTGACATTAAGTATCATTTTATTTGTGATCATGTGAAAAATGATGATTTTATTTTAAATTTTGTCAACTCAGAAAATTAACTCGTGGATATTTTTATAAAACCATTGCTTGAAGAAAGATTTTCAGATCTGCGAGAAAAATTAAATATTATTCCCTTTCTCTTAAAAACCTTTTACAAATATTTTTTTCCTTTAGTATTATTTTTACTTTTCCAAAATTTTTGCAAGAATCCTTTTTGATTCCGCCAAGGGAGAGAATATGCTTAGCTGCTATATTTTTCTATTACCTGTTCTAATTGCATTGCATATACGCTGTCTAAGAATGAATAGCTTAAGTAAAGGAGGATGAGGGAGTCCAAGAGGGACCAGTTCGAAGGAGGGTTCTCCAATGCTAAATCAAGTGGTTGAAATGGTCATTTTCACTAAGGCCAGGAGATCATCATAATCTCCACATAAGAGGTTTGAAAAAGATAGTGTGCCAAACCCTAGGGTTCAAGGTGGTGGCGGACAAATTTTTCCTAGGTGTGCTACTTATGGGAAAGCAATAGAGAAAGGTTCTTGATAGATTTTGGTGCTTGATATGGGTGTGATAAGATGGGCCACAAACAATTCGAGTGTCTAAGTATGAGAAGTAAGATTTTGGAAGGCTGTCCCCAAGGACAGATTTCTTCAGGAGGTCAAGGAATAGAGGGCTCAACAAGGTAGTGCACAACACAATAAAAGATTATATGCACTTCATGCTAGGCAAGAGGTGGAAGAGACTCCTGATGTGGTTATTAGTATGTTGAAGGTATTTAAGTTTAATATACATGAATTACTTGATTTGAGTGCCAATTTGTCATTTGTCACTCCTTTCCTAGCCACTAGATTTGATAGGTATCCTAGCCACTAGTTTACACTTCCATTGGTGAGCCTATTGTAGTCAAAAGAGTCTATCAAAATTTTTATAGTATAGCCATAAAGTCATTCACTGTGACCTTATTGAACTTAATATGGTTGACTTTGATATCATTCTTGATATGGATAGGTACATGCATGCTTCATACGCGTTGATGAGTGCATAACTTACACTCATTTCTCGCTCTTTACTTATGATTTTGTGTTGTTAAATTCATAACTCTAGGCTAATTATTCTTTGAATGGTGTATGCTACAGGTACATATGGTTTATATTTTGGCTTCGCTGAGAAGAATTGAAGTTGGAGTTGAATTAGAGCTAAGAGGAGCTAAAACTACAAAAAATGATACCTGGCAGTAGTTACACTCTGAGAACGCGGTCGTCAAGCCCGTAATCGCGGAGATGTGGCATATAGAGAAGCGCGAACATGCTAGACCCAGGCACAAAGACAATGCACAAAGAAATACAACCTCTGCAATCGCAGAATGAAATTATAATGAACGTATGTCCACCATGTGCTTGACAAAATGCCCTTGTGAAATTTGAGAAAGGTGATAACTATTCTCAGGGAACGTGGACATATGCCACGATCGTGTTAATTTTGGAAATTCTTAGCTATCCTCAAATGTGGATAACTACCCACGAACGCGGAAGCCTAGGGTGAATAGATCTCCACAACTGCGCCAATGTAGCCGTGATCACAGAGAGTGGTTAGCCACTGTTAAGAAACGACGTGCTTCACTATCTGATCTAAACTTCTTCCAATTAATTCTCTTGGCTTACATGCTTCTTAATGCATGATTTTAATGTCTATAAGATATTTTTGTTGTGTTTTCTTTACAACACAGGTTTGATTGGTTGAACATAGATCCCAACAACATATTTCATGATGCCGAAATTGCCCCAGAAGGAGAAGAAGCTACCTACTTTGATCAAAGTTGATTCCTCCCAGCCCAATGTGCTCGAAAGTATGATGGATACTTGGGCAGGACTGTGATGAGAGAGAGAGGGATTTTCTAGGACAAAGTAGAGGAAAAGATGCCAGAGTTCTTTGGCTGATTTTTACAGGCTTTAGGTTGTCTATGCTTTGTCGATGAATTTATCAAAGCCAACCACACCATAGTTGTCAAATTCTATGCCAACGCCATGGAGACTAACTTTGGATAGGAGAAGGCTACCATGATTTAAGGAGTGCGAGTTGATTTTTAGCCCGAGGTTATCACTACTATCTATGGGCTACTAGATGCTGGCAATTGACTGTATAAAAATAGATATCAAGAGTTGGGTGCTCAGTGGTTGGTAGATAAGTTGCATGATGGAGTTCCTCCAGAGAAGTTCACTTCACAAAGAGGTATTGAATGACATAAGTTCAGAAGCTAGATATTGGTTTTCCATCATTTATGTTTGACTCATTCCCTCTACACATGACACAGAGTTGACTTTGCAACGTGCACTTATCATTACCGCTATCATGGACGGTCTTTAGATTAATGTGGGGACATGTTATAGTGGATCAAATTTCATCAGTGTCCTAAAGGAAGGAAAAGATCTTAGTGTACCCCTCACTGATTTCTAGACTATGCTATGAGGCAAGGGTGTCTGTCCTACCCACTGATGAGGAGAAGAAGCCAACCAAATATACCAAGCTACAGAAGAAAAGACGTGGCCTGGAGAGACAGAAAAAGAGACCGATTAATGTTTTGGATCCCTTTTTTAGGCAGTTCACATAGCCAGGATCAGAGGCAAGGGTCTATTTCAGGAGTTGCAGGTCCTCCAGTTTCTTCAGGACCACTTCAGTTTGGTCCTACTACCATAAGATACTTGTCCTCCTAGATTTAGAGGATGGATGAGCATATCAGGAAGCTAGTTGCAGGCCTTCTTATAGGACCACCAGCAGCTACAGTAGATGATCAACCTATACTTACATCAGTTGCAGCCTCTCAGAGTACTATTAGTGACCGACTTGAGCACATGAGCCAGAGGTAGGGACAGATAGAGCGGAGGCAGGGAAAGATAAAATGGAGGCAGAAGAAGTTTAGGGTGCATGAGAGAAGAAGAGATGATTCCTGAACAAGATGATAGGCAAGTTGAGGCAACAATATGGGTCTAGTTCTTCAGATCCTAATGATGAGTTGACCATCTCTTCGGGTTCGAGTAGCAAGTGGTCATCTCAGGGAGTCCCTCTATTCTCTTATATTTTGTGATTGTACTGTGAGTACACAACACAATATTTAGTTGGGGGTGCTCTTGTGACTTGATTTTGATTATGAATCTTGGTTTCTATCTTGTATATTCTGGATTTGTTAGCACTTATAGGCTCCTACTTGTTTTGTATTGTTGATGTGACCTTGTCAGGCTTGTATATATTGTGTTTAGGCTTAGATGTTTTAGTATATTTGGTAGCTTCTTATTTTTCTTTTTAATGGTGTGTATAATCGATGATTCCTAATTATGGATTGAGTCAGGACATTCTTAAGGGCAAATTGTCAATTGGATGTGTGAGTGCATAAGTACAATATGGTCTTTGGTGAAGTCTGAGTAGCCATTGACTACTGTTGGAGCTATACATTGGGATTGTGACTTATATGGTACTAATATATTTGGTTAAGTGTTGTGGATTGTGAAAAAGACATACCCCTCTGATTTGTGAAAGATAAATGGCTTTGGGATGATTTTGAGACAAAACTTTGACTCTTTTGGTGACTCTTACTTGCTAGATAGATATAAATTGAAAAATGAGTCACTTGTACTTGACTTGAGAATTATATGGATCCTATCCTGTTTAATTTGCATTTTATGTGTAATGTGAGTTTTTGTTTTGACCCTTGTGTGCACTTATGTCACCTAGAACTTGCCTTGTTTGTCTTGATAGGCTTTGGTTGAAAAAATGATATTAGGCATTCTTTGGTTTGAATCTAATCCACTTAGCCTAAATAGCCACAAATGCATTGAATTTATCCCTAGTGTCCCTTTTGAGCCTAATCCTTTCTATTGGCAACCTTAATTACAAGCCTT
>JAPFFP010000089.1:2248290-2260876 GCA_026153255.1 Solanum medicagineum
ATATATAATTCTCTTGATGTGTGATAATACCAGTTCTCTAAAAAAGGCCAAATATCCTGTCCAGCATAAAAAAAACAAAGAATATCAATGTGAGACTTCACTTTCTTAGGGACCAGGTTGAGAAAGGGAATATTTCTATTAGGTTTTGCAGCACTACGAATCAAATTGCAGATATTTTGATCAAGCTACTTTACAGGGATTAGTTTGAGCATAACAGAATGAGACTGGCTTACTCAAATTGATCAAGCCACTTTGCAGGGATTAGTTTGAACGTAACAGAATGGGACTGGGCTTACTCAAACAGAAGCACTCTGAGCCTCTATGATATTCATGTTCTCCTTGTCCTCAGCTAAAATACCTATGCAGGTATCTAAGTATGTATTCACAGTAAGTTGAATTCTTATATGTACATAGGTTTGTAGGATCGACAATAACATAGAAACTGAAGATTTAACATTGAAAGAGGTTTACACAAGTGTGTAATTCATCAAACATATGGTTCCTAACGAGGTTAGTATTCCTTTCTTAGCATTGTAGCATTTATGAGACTATTCAAAACCTGTCAAGTTGATTCAATTTTTTTGAAACAACGTCTTTTCTGTCACGACCCAACCCCCGGGGGCTGTGACTAGTGCCGACTAGGCACCTAGACCAACGTCAAACCACTTTTTTTATGACTAAAGACATTTTCGACCCAGTCCCCAAAGTAATGCGACAAATCAGAGACCGGACACCTCTTTTCCCCTACTATTAGGTACCTTAAATCCCTCACCATTTCTCTCATCTTTTTGCTTCAAATTGCCAGATTCATAGCTTTTTTTTCTAACGCTTTCTTAACCTTTCTCTTGTCCTCTCTTGTAACAATGTCTCAATCTCCTCCAATCTCTAAAAAACAAATGTCCTCTATTAATGAGACACACTTTTCCCATAAAATTGATACCCTACATTCCACACCTATTCATACCCCTCTCAAACCTGAGGAGTTACACTCTATGACCCACATTGTTTCCCCTTCTTCTCCCTCACCTACTTCCCCTGCTACAAACAAACAATTGCTTCCCATTTTAGGTCAGGATTGTTGCCCTGACTCTCCTGTTAGAGCACCTTGTTTTAATATTGAAATATTATTATCCAGTGTTGCTACTACCTCTGCTAAAGAATAGGGTACTCATCTCAACTAGGTCCCACCTCTTTTTCCATCTCTGGGAAGCATTTTGATGGGCACCTACCTGTTGACAAGGGGATGGAGTCTAGTATCTTGGCTAAGGTACTAGAATAGGTGGCTAAAAAACTAACTAAACTTCAGGAGAATGATCCTTTCACAAGGGAGAAGGCCAGATCCGCTGATCTTCAGTTGGTGCTAGCTACTCTCAGGTTTGATCAGACACCTATGAGTGAATTTAGGCCACTCACTATTGCTGAAAATGTTGAAAGTGAAGTAAATGATGATGAAAATGATGTCCCTCTGATCTGGAAACTCAAAAAGGTTGCTCCACCTATCTCTTCTAAACCAGCTTCAATAAGAGACCAGGTTGCCACTGGTAAACGCAAGCAGAAAGTCAGTGAGGATACTCAAGAAGTCCCAGGACATATCTCAGCAGGTGTACTCATAGGAATCTAATAAGGGACATTATGGCAGCAAGCAAATCCAAGGTTGCCAAAAAGAGAAAACTTAGGAGTACAACAATGGTAAAGGATGAGAAAGTTTAATGTGACAAGTTGGCTGACATAGATGCTGAGGAGGAGAACAGTATGACTGAGTCTGACAAGAACCTGGTACATCTTAAGTTGCACACATAAATAACTAAGGCCTTTTTCAAAGGAAGTAAGGGCTCTAAGAAAGATAAATTAAAGAATAAGGAAAAAGGGAGATCCAACGAGGTGACCCTGCTCCCACTCGAGGACCAGGTTCATAGGTGAAAAGGTTTATGGTAGGAAAAGTATTTAAGTAAGGAGGATTGGATAAAACCTCTAGAGAAATAAAAAGTACTAAGCGGGCGAATATTTGAGCCTAATGCAAACGGAAGGCCAAGTATGATGGACGTGGTCAATTCTGTGTCGCTGCAAGGTTGGGATCACTTATTTGAGTGGCCTATTCCCACTCTCCAAAAGTGTGAAATTTGTCAATTTTACTATAATATTTAATTTCAGGAAGATGGGAGGTTAATGACTTCTGTTGGGAATATTTCTTTCCGGGTAGATAAGGAGGTTTTAGGTATCATCTTGAAGGTTGGGCGGGAAGGCATAAGAAGTATGGTGGACAGGTCCTCTGCTAAGGGATTTCTAATTGATGCTGGGAAGGTGCCAAACTTTAGCACTTCTATTGTGTCCAAGAAATTCTTAAAGGGCCAATACCAACTCTATTTTGAGTTTGTAAACAAGGTCCTCCTACCTCGTATGGAAAAGTGGACCATTGCCACCATGACTGACTTATATCTCATGGAGGACCTCAGCAAACTCGAAGTAATCAACTTCCTGCATTGAAGATAGCGCACACGACCAAAGTAATGACAAATAAGGATAGAAAACATGGTCTTTCTTATCGTTGTCTTTTAAACCATATGTTTAAATACTTTGGTCTGAGACTGAGAAGGCGAGTACCTGGTATCATTAAGCAAGCTTTCTCCTAGACTGCTTTGGTAGAGTGCGAGTTATTTGATGCGAGGGATGGTACCTGCAAGTGTCAAGTGTTTGATTTGATTGCTCAGGAAGAGGCTCTTAAGGACCAGGTAGAAAAGCTGACAACGGCCTTTGCAGCTAAGGATGCCGAGTTGGTGACCCTGAAGGCCCAAATGACTCAGGCTATGACTGAGGGACCTGGTCCTAAGAAGTTGGCCAGGCTAAAATAAGAGAATGTAAAATAGGGATTGGAGATCAAGTCTCTCACTCAGCAGCTCCTTTAGGCACATTAGGACTCCAATGCTCGCATGAAGCTACTTCATCGGTCATTTGCTCCAAACCCTCTAGCCCCTAGTATGTTCTATCCCATGTTCCTTTAATTTCATTACACCTTTATTTTGTAACTTGGTTCTGGTTATGTCTCATCAATGTTTTGCTACGCAATGAATGCTTTCTTTATGTGAAATGGCTAGTTCTTTTGACTCTCTTTCATTTTTATTGTTCTTTACTTTCTAAGTCTTTGCTCTTTGCTATCTCATGTAGTCCGAATTTCTTACCTGTGGCTTTTATATCAACTTACTATGTGTGTATTTAATGATGCCAAAAGAGGGAAGATAGCTTAATTAGGGGCAATTCATAATTCATTCAGGGGTAACAAGTTATTCAAGGGGATAATACATTCAGGGGGAACATGTTAGGTGGATAATAATGTTTTCCTCATAATGGGATCATAATTTTTCATCATCAAATAGGGAGAAAATATTATGTAATTATTTTGATGATTAACAAACTTATTCGAGGACCAGGTTGACGATCAGGTTGTACTGCAGAGGGAGTGTGTGGGATACAGCTGTAAAGGCTATCTTGGTTGGTGAAATGTCACCTTCATTGTATTGAAG
The DNA here is from genome assembly GCA_026153255.1 of Solanum medicagineum. NCBI lineage: Eukaryota > Viridiplantae > Streptophyta > Magnoliopsida > Solanales > Solanaceae > Solanum > Solanum medicagineum. The sequence continues at coordinate 2,251,809 of JAPFFP010000089.1, forward strand.
GACCAGTAGCACATTTGGTGTCATCCGATGCAGTATAAAAGGAGCATGTCCAAGGAATGAACACAACTTTTGGACTGTATACAAAGTGAATATTCATCTTATTCTTAAAATTCTCTTTTGGCTTCTATTGAGAAACTCAACATCTACTTTCGAGGGACCTAATAGAAGAACTCTACAGCTTCATTTTTATGTATGTTGTTGTGTTGTGTTGTATTATTGAAAGATCAACTCCTAGTCTATATAGGAAAGTTGATCATCGTTCTGTGTTTTGGTTGATGGGTGTAGATATCTTGGCGTGTCTAGGCCTGAAGGTGTTTTGGGTAGTGATCTAACTTCATCTAGGAGGTGACAGTGTAGACTAGTGTTTGTTTTAGTTTCTCATGACTTGTAATAGGAGTCACAAGTGGGAATGGTTAGGGAGTGAGGAAAATAAATCATGTGTGTTGTATTTGACTACTTTGCTCGTTCATTTAGTGGATTTTGGATGTTGAAAATCCTGTTAGACAGATCGTGGTTGTTCCTCCTTGAGCAAGGAGTTTTTTCACATTAAATCTTTGTGTTAAGTTCCTTGTAATTCTTCTTTATTTAGTTTCATGTTTGTATCACATCAAGGGACTTGGCCCCTTATTGTGGCGGACGCATGTTTTCTTAACACTATTCAACTAAATGTACAAACTTGTCAAGATATTATTTAATTACTATCTAATGCTTCAGAAAGACTCAACACAAATGTTGTTCAATTGATCATTTTGAGTACAAATCCAATTCAATGGAGAGCAGATCAAGAGAATCAACATTGTCAAAATTGCTTACCTGTTTTTCTACTAGCAATTGCAAAATATTTATCATGGTGATACATGCACGATAGAACACAATAGTACACTACATAATTCTTTCCTCTTTAGCTAATGAAAGAACTGCTCAAGGGCATTTTGTGGATCGTTATTCACTATCAATGCACTAGTTTCGTTTTCCCATCACTCGGACAAGAGAGAAAGAGAACTCCACCAAGAACATTGATAACCTTTTAAATCTAGTCCTTTCTTCCCCTTGTCAAGTTGCGAAATATGTACAACGTGCACAAGAGTTGATTGTCACCTATAATCGGACGCCAATCACCTGCACTACACAACATCAAGATCGATAATCAGATCTATGTTAACTATAATCACTCTGTCATAAATAATCATACAAAAGATATTATACTTCTCATTGACTATGCTATGACAAGGAGGGTACATTAGTAGAGGCTTATAAAGATGCTTAAAAGCTGTAAGATTTAATTGAGGAAAGAGAAAAATGGCATAAAGATAATTACCATAGAAGAGCAAAGAAATATGAAGTTTCTGTTCCCACAGTATTGTCTTATTCCGACCACCACGGTTTGCGCTTGAAGAAGAAGCACATGTACCAATGTTGTCATGACCTAAGCCTAGGGCCTAGACGTGACCGGCTTATGCGGAACCTGAAAGAACTCCAAAAAAGTCTCATAGCATATCATTACACATCCTTGGTCACGAAATCAATGTAAAACAGCATAAGAAACATAAACAAGGGGAATTGGGACTAAGGGAGAGAGATTAAAACTTAAGTAGCATGTAAAAGTTTATAAAACAAAGGGAAAGGGACTAAAGGGAATGCTCGCATGGCATCATAATCAAGAGACAAAAGAGTTAAGGCTCATACCATAGATACATAGCATGTCAAACAACACATATACTACATAGATAAGGGGGGGCCAAGACAAAGCAGCAGGGCACACCATCATAGTCAAAATAGAAAATACAGAAATGTGTCTCAATAAATAATAAGAGAAACATATACCAAGGTCCCCAAAGTGGAGGACTCACCAACTAGCTTGAATAGTACCGAACTAGCAACGTGGAGGAGAAGGATGATCAACTTGGGCCACGTAGGCAAGAGTACGCGTTAGTAGGTTTGAATATACTAAGTATGTAGGATGTGATGCAACAAGATATAGACATCATAATCATGATGCATAACAATAGGCAATAGACATCATATAATGATATGGCATGTATGATCAATGCTTAAGTAAAATATGCTTAAGTAACTCAAGCTCATATAAGATATCATATGTGTAGAAGAGACCAAGCAAGATTTCCAAAGTACAAACCCGTAGGTCGGTTGATGATGATCTCACCCCATCAACCTGGTGGCGAAGTAAAAACCCCTCACATGGTTGATGATAATCTGACCTTATCACCCTGGTAGAGAAGTACAAACCCTTGATATGGTTGATGAGTATGAACCCCCATCTCGGTTATCCGGGCTCTTGGTCCCCCCAGATCGAGCATGGTCTAATGCAACACTTTATATAGAATATATCATTTACATAAGCTCTTTTCATCATCATAATATCAATCATATCATATCTCCTACTTTAGACCTTCAATTCCTCAAGAAACCATAATCGAACATTTTATCAAACACTTGGAAGGTGTGAAATGGTAGTATAAAACCATGAAATATGGAGATGAAACCAAGCAAGAAAATGCATTGTAAAACCATCAATAAACACCTTGCAATACACCCAAGAAATATACATCAAAACCCCTTATCAAATATTACAATAGATCCAAGATTTATAGCTCAAAACATAGCAAAACAGTCACAACTTTACATAGCTTTAACATAATTCATAGACATGTTCATACTAGTAAACCCATTTGTCAAATCAACTTCAAATCATGCAAATTGAGTAAAAAGGAGGGTAGGGCACAATGGGTGAAAGGACCCAATGGTTGAAACCCACATACATTGACTTTGGAGAACCCTTGGAAAAGATTGGAGATGGAGACTTGAATCTTGATTGAAATCCTTGATGTAATCCTTAAGATTGGTCTTGAGTTTTGGTACTTGAATTTAGGATGGAATATAAGTCTATGTGTTTGAGAGGATATTGGAGACTGTTAAGGATGATATGAGCGTCAAATAAGGCTAAGTTTTGGTATTTTCACGTGTTGGAAGGCTTAGGTCCAAGGCCCCAAGCCTTGGACCCAAAACAGAAAAATGACCAAAATAACACTGGGGCGCGTCGCGCCCTAGACGCGGATTTAACACTAGAAATTATAACTTTGAAATTTTGGATTTTGCTATGGTTGCTCTAAGATTCAGGTTACATGCATTCCCCATACAATTTTTCTCCCTGAACAAGAATATGAAGTTGGATTTTCGAAATAATGAACGAATTTTTTGATATATGGAAATTACGATTCCGAGCACTTCCAAGGCACATTTTCGGACACTTTTTGGGGTCGTTTCAATATCATTCCCCTTGGGAACATTCATCCCCGAATGTAAAGGAAACGTACATGACAAGAGTAATCATGAACAAATCAGCCCCAACAAGAATGCAACACTATATTCAAAACACCATTTTCAAAATCTCAACATAAGTGTAAAATCATCATAAATTTGCCAACTTAAACATGTATGCATAAGAATGACGTAGGGGATGAAACATAAGACTTGAAATCACATGAAGAACTTGGTCACTATCTTAGGACTGATTAGAGTGAATGAGGTATGAATATCGCTCCTATAAGACCACTTTGGCTTCCTTGGAGACACCTTTGACTTGATGATCCTTTCAAGAGGGCCTTAATGAACACCACATCCTCATTAATCAACTTCTCCACTCATCCATCCAACACCTCCATCAGGACCTCCTTCTTAGCCAACATATTTTACACTTCACCTACAACTTCAAAGAGCTTTATAGCATTATAGTCACCAACACATCCCCTCAACCTAGAAGCATAACAAACTAGATAAACGATACTACTACCATAGGCAATTCCCAAGCTTGTGTTGGCTCACAATCCTCAACTTAATCATCAACCTTAAATACACCTAACCCACTTGGTACTATAACCACCATCTCCCCTAGGGAGACAACCTCCACTCTATCATATTCTCACCCTAAACTTCTACCTCAAATAAGGTTGAACCAAGACCTTGCCTAATCTAGACCTCTTAACTCAAGAATATTTGGAACCATCAAGAACACTATACTACCATTCTCAACTTCCTTCAACCAAACTTCCAATCTAACCAACCGATAGACCCCACTAGTCTCCTCTTTGCCACCATCAACAACATATGCTAGGCGAGCTAGAGCACCGACCATAACATTAGCCTTACTGGGGAAAAATAATGCACACTCATTCATATTCCTTAAGGAATTCTAATCACCTTCTTGCTATCCGTAATCCACACCTATCATATTTAGCAAACAACCTCTCATCCTCCAAGACTTGCAACACTACCCCCAAATGATTCACAAGCTCTAAACAAATCAATGCCTCATCACCAGAGACCACAAACATATCAAGGTAGGTTTCAAGACCCTATTCAAGAAACCTACAAACACCACCAGTGTATAAGTCAACCAAACAACACCATTAGTATGCTTACTCCTAGTCCGAAAAGGCACTTAGGATATCACCTATCCCCATCTTCACTTGAGAACAAAACCTGAACCTCAAATCAACCTTAGAGAAGTGACTAACCCATTGTAGTTGACCAAAAAGATCGATCATCCTTAACCGTCATATTATAACCTTACAAGTTCTACACTCATTGGAAGCATGTTATGTAAGTAGCCCAAACCAGCCTAAGACATCCAATCCATCAAGCTAAGTTCAATCAAGATTACGAGACAAGACTCTATGCAACAAGAGCATAGGGATACCCTTAAAGATCTCTTCTAGCCACTATAGACTCACACGACCATCCAGGACACACACATGAATTCTATTAGCACAAAGAAATCACACAGGAGATAGCGACTCTCGGACCTATCAACTAACCTTACTCAAAACGTCAATTACAACATTGGCCTTACTTAGGGTCAACTAAGTCATAAGAGAGACAATAGAAGAGAACATACTCACAAGCTCCCATAATAGCCCGCTAAACCCAAGAAGCTCCTAATACCCAAGGAAGTCAAGGTCTAGGCTAATCTCTAATCACCTTTATCTTAATAAGGTCCACTTTAATACCAACACCCGGCACCACACGACCTATGAAGTAACCTCTTACAACCAAACTCCCACTTCTCCTATTTAGCATCCAACTTTCTTTCTTAAACTTTGTAATACTACCCTCAAATGACTCACATGCACTACCTTATTAGGGAAATGAACCATCATATCATCACCAAGCAACTATAAGCTAATAATGTAGGGACTAATGATCTTATTCATGAGGCTCGTAGGCATAACCGATGCACTAGTCAAACCAAAAGACACTACCCCAAAATCAAAATATCGGAAAGGGACATTCAAGGCCTCGTCTACCACCAACTACAATTCTAGAAACAAAACAACTTATATTCAACGCCTCCAATTCTCACAAGATTATAAATGCAACCCCTTAGAGACCAATATTACCTTGAGACATGAGATGGACCTACCTCTCTTGCTATCACATAACAACCTCCCACTCAAAGACGGGCTCATTAGGGAATCGGGATCTAACTCTACGGGTCCTACCATCCATGAAGACACAACATGCATGCAGCCATTTCATCCCTAGTATGACATCAAAATCTACACGCCAACTACAACAAGCCACAAAACAAGACCTAATGCAATATGAACCCGAATCAACACCTATGAACCTCCTAGCAACCATATACTCAACAAAATGATATAAACCAAAGGTCCACACAACAACTTGGCCACACAAGAAGCCCCACTAGCAACCAAAAAGAAAAGAAAAGAAATAGAGGCACACTGGGCCTATCAATGCATGCACAGCAAAGCCAAGAAATCTTCAACTTATCAGTAATAGCATAGGACATCTCATCCCCTTGTTAAGCCACTTGATCAACAAGACCACCTCGATCCAAAAGTCAACCACCCTTACACCCCCTTCGAGCAAATGGACAATCCACTAGCTTGTGACCCACTTTGCTACATCCAAAGCAAGCACTAGTGTTCCTCCGACACGAGCCACCATGGTTCTCCCTATACCCTCGACACTTGGGATTAGTCATCACACCATCACCTACCTTCGGTTGAGCAAGAGGACAACTACTAACTTCGTGCCAAAATCCACCACAACCCAAGCAAGAATTAGACTTCTTCAAGCATAGGCCATCATGGCCCTCCACACACTTTTGGTATTTAGGCCTTTCCACCCCCTCATCACCTATTTTACCTTTTTTATGTTTATGAGGACACTCATTTATCATATGACCCATCTCCCTATAACCATAACAAGCATTAGTACCTCTCAAGCACGGGCTATGATGGCCTCTACCACATTTTGGGCACCTAGCAAAATGTGCCACACCACCACCTCGACACTTGGAAATTTGGAACTTACCCATATTACGGGCCCTCTTGGCCTCACTACCTCCCATCTCACCGCTAGAAGTCTCGGGAACATCCACTTGTTGATTGAGTCGGGTTTCAAATGTTGTCACCGCCTTGGCCATTACCCATAGAGCATTACGAACCTCTGCATTCGACATATCACCATCTTGAGTAGGTTGAGACATATCCTGAAATGTAATAGTTGGGGTTAGCAATAAGCCCTAGGGGATCTAACTCTATCGCACGACATGGATCATTAAGAAGTGAAACATTTCCTAGAATGCTTCATAGCCTCCTACGCATTGTTGTGGTACACAACACAACCATAAATAAGACTCTAATTGATGCGGTGTGTTGGACTCTGAGGATCTAACAACCTAGTGCTTTAATACCATCTTTGTCATGGCCCAAGACTAGGGCCTAGATGTGACCGGCGAATGCAGAACCTATAGGATCCCTAAACATGCCTCATAGCATATCATTACACATCCTTAGTCGCGGAAAAAATGCAAAACAACATAAGAAACATACACAAGGGGAACTAGGACTAAGGGAGAGAGATTAAAACTTAAGTAACATATAAAAGTTAAGAAAACAAGGGCAAAGGACTAAGGGGAAAGCTTGCATAACATCATAATCAAGAGACAAAAGAGTCAAGGCTCATATCATAGATACATAGCATGTCTAACAACACCTCTACTACAGAGATAAGAGTGGGGGCCAAGACAAAGTAGTCGGACTCACCCTCATAGTCAAAATAGAAAATATATAAGAGTGTCTCAATACATAATAAGACAAACATATACTAAGGTTCCCAAAGTGCAGGACTTACCAACTAGCTTGAGTATTACCGAACTAGCCACGTGGAGGAGGAGCATGATCAACTTAGGCTCCAATCCCTACATGGTGATATCATGTAGGCAAGAGTACGTGTTAGTACGTTTGAATGTACTAAGTATGTAGGATGCGATGCAACAAGAGATAGACATCATAATCAAGATGAATAAAAATAGGTAATAGACATCATATAACAATATGTCATGTATGATCAATGCTTAAGTAAAACATGCTTAAGTAACTCACACTCATATAGGACATCATATGTGTAGAAGAGACCAAGCAAGATTTCCAAAGTACAAACCCTTTGGTTGGTTGATGATGATCTCACCCCATCACCCTGGTGGCGAAATACGAACCCCTCACATGGTTGATGATAATCTCACCATATCACCCTGGTGGCGAAGTACAAACTCCTCACATGGTTGATGAGTCCAAACTCCCATCTCGATTATCTGAGCTCTTAGTCCCCCCGGATCGGGCATGGTCTACTGCAACACTTTATATAGAATATATCATTTTCATAAACTCTTTCATCGTCATAACATTAATCATATCATATCTCCTGCTTTGGACCTTCAATTCCTCAAGAAATCATAATCGGACATTTTATAAAACACTTGGCGGGTGTGAAATGGTAGTATCAAACCGAAATATAGAGATGAAATCATGTAAGAAATCCATTGTAAAATCATCAATTAACACCTTGCAATACCCCAAGCAATATATATCAAAACCCCTCATCAAATCTTACAATAGATCCAAGATTTATAGTTCAAAACATAGCAAAACAGTCACAACTTTACATAGCTTTAACATAATTCATAGACATATTCATACTAGTAAACCCATTTGTAAACTTTAAATCATGCAAATTGAGAAAAAGGGGGGTAGGGCACCATGGGTGAAAGGACCCAATGGTTGAAACCCATATACCTTAACTTTAGAGAACCCTTGAAAAAGATTGGAGATGGATACTTGAATTTTGAATGAAATCCTTAAGATTGGTTTTGAGATTTGGGACTTGAATTTAGGATGGAATATGATTCTAAGTGTTTGAGAGAATATTGGGGAATGTTAAGGATGATATAAGGGTGAAATAACGCTATGTATAGGTTTTTTCACGTGTGGGAAGGCTTAGGTCCAAGACCCAAAGCCTTGGATCCGAAACAGAAAAATGTCCAAAATATTATGCGCCCCAGACGCGGATTTAACACTGGAAATTGCAACTCTGAAATTTTGAATTTTACTATGGTTACTTTAAAATTTGGTTTAAACTTATTTTCCACTCAATTTTTGTCACGCCCCAAAGTCCCGTAGGGCGGACCGGCACCCGTTGCCAATAAGGATCGGGAGAACAACCTGTAACTATATGCGTTCTATACATATTATAAGGGGTTTCTACCTTTAACATGCCTTAAGCAGATAAACAGTGATAATAAGCCAAAAGGAAATGCATGTGACTAGGCCGTTGGGGCCACGGTGTTTAAAGTATGAGACATGACTTCACTTCCACTTTACATAGTCTACAAAGCCTCTAAAAAAGAGAAACATCTGACAAGGGTCGGGACAGGCCCGGCCTCAACTAACTGTACAATACAAACATAAGCTCTAGACATATACAAAGCCCCGAAGCAATCTGGAGTTTGATGACAGCAACTAAATATCCTGTACTCCTACTGGGGAGATCTACTTGCACCTGTACTTGCAGCATGAAATGCAGGTCCCCCGTAAGGGACATTAGTACGAGATAATGTATTGAGTATGTAAGGTAAGATATACTGTACATAAAGTAATAACTCAAATAAACCCATGCACTGGTGTAAGTTTGTGGACCACCTTTAGTTATACTGTGGAATCATGTACTTTACATTCTTTATATTA
>JAPFFP010000089.1:2260976-2274633 GCA_026153255.1 Solanum medicagineum
TATGATTTTGGTACTTGATCAGGCGGCGAGACCGCATTATTTTATGTATGACATGAGTATTAGGCGGCAGGACCGCAACGGAGACCTTGTCGGCCCGCATTTATGTATATGTATAAATAGATATGTATTTGTATTGTTGTCTAGGATGTTGCTGAATTTATTTGCAGGTGAGGTTAGCTAGTAAAACAGAGAAAACTCTGCCAAAATTACGGTAGGTTTCCAGGTCGGATAAATTGGGAAATTCAGGTTAGTATGTATCTAGGTGCCCTATTGGGCACTGGTCACGACCCTAGGTTGGGATGTGACAATAACAATGTAATGAACAAGCAGGCATAAATTTTTATAAGCTTTTGATGTGATGTGCTAGTACTTGTGTCTATTACAGGCACATATGTAGAAGCTAGTGTATATTTGCATTCAAGGGTATAGGGTTTTAAATTAAGTTGTTTTTTCAAATAGCTGGTGTTTAAATGGACAATGATGAATTTGAGAGGAGATATTGCAACACAATTTGTTGCTATAAAATTTATGAAAAGTAATTCACACAATTATCGAGATAGCTAAATAGGATAACCATTAATCCTTTTAATTTTTTATACTTAGTAAATCAACGGGTACACACAATAAAATATTAACATGATCTTTGTAGAAAAAGATCGCAAGCCCAATGCACTAAATCTCCCACTATGCATAGGGTCCGGGGAAGGGCCCGACTACAAGGGTCTATCGTACGTTGCCTTACCTTGCATTTCTGCTAGAGGCGGTTTCCAAGGCTTGAACTCGTGACATCCTGGTCACATGACAGTAATTTTACCAGTTACTCCAGTGCTCCCCTTTCTTACACGCTATGTGCATACCCGAAGACTAGAAATGGGAACATCCCAAGTACAAGATTGTAAGTCATTGAATTGAAAAGTTATATTGATTGAAAATCATCGAATGCTTCCCTAATATAGATCACATTCATGCAACAATCAAAATTCATTTGAATAGCCAGTTTCTATTAGAGTTAGAGAAAATATCACCATGAATAATTGTTTTAACACCAACATCTTTTTGTTAAGCACTAAAGGAAACTTGATATCTAAAAGATTGACGTCTCATTATTCAATAAAATACACTTGCCGGATTTTATTTCCTTATTTAAAGCTATATAAGGTTGTATATAGACAAAGAATAACCACTCTACTGTGTATGTTCATACCTTTAAACGTACCTAGTAGAGCTAATCTTGTAATGCAGGTTCATCGTCTCTTTTGTACTCTTTTATACTACTTTGTAGCTCCTTGCATAGTTTAGCTCTACCATAAATCTATTGTCTTGAAAAACTTATATTTGTTGTTCTGAAGAAATGAATATAATAATCGTGTGTGATACGTATTACCAGATTGGTAGATCTTCATTAAAGTAAGAAGTGGAAATGTGTCATTTACGTTTATCATGACACCTTTGTTAAATCTCAAATATTCATTCATTTTAGATTCTTAATATTACTTATAGTATTGTTGTGTATGTGGCGAGCTCTTTTGGACGACTTCAAAATCAAAGCTTGACCTATCCAGTCAAGATTCTTTTTTATGTATCTTCACATAAGTTTCACTCAAGAATGTGAAATTGTTATCTTACGTGGCTTTAATTGTCAATTCATATTTGTGCGTTTGCTTTTGTTTTTGTTTCATTTGTTTTTCTTGGTCAATTCAACTGCTTGTTGCTTTTGTTGTTCTTTTTTTACGTGATGAAAATATTTCTGAATTTTACTGGCGCGCCTAACTTCCTAATCTTGAGCAGTCCTGCACCAACTCTGTATGAAGTTTTATGTTATTTTGTTCGTCCAATTTTGTGTAGCAGCATTGACTGAGCATGATATAAATATGGAGAAAGTATCTATATTATATTTTATTTGTGGTGAGACTAAGTCATTCTCGACATAATTAAATGAAATGTTAGAATTGTTGGGAAGCAAAATGCTCGCTATTATTGCTGTGACGATAAAAGCTAAGCACGGTGAAAGAGACTTCTGTCAATTTTGACATTACAATTCTGCTATATCATACCAATCATATTAAATCAGTCGAATAGATTCACTATTCATCAATAAGCTTGTAATTTTTTTGCCTTCAAATTTCTTGTTAATCACTGCAAACATGTTTTACTAATATTTATTTCATTTGCAACTATCACATATTTCAGACTTGAGGCTAATGTTTCTTATATTTTGTGCTTAAAAGGTGTTGTAAAATCGGGCGCAGCCACTGTCAAGTGAAAAGTAGTCAGGTATGATTCCTATTTCTTTCCTTTAGTCTGTCCTTTCTTTTTTCTTCTTCGGAGTTTCAGCTTCTTCATGCATCCCCTTTTTAACTTGTTTCTCAGGAAGGCTAAAAAAATTGGCAGAGGCAATGAAACCACTTTATCTGCTGGGAATATCAGAACGAATGTAGTTGTGAGTTGCTTTAGTGAAGCCGAGCTACAAGAAAAATTCCCGCTGCTAGCTATGGCAAGTCAGAAATTGGCCCTTCTACTGGTTTGTGATGAGGGATCTCACTTCCTTCAGGTTTGAATATTCTCGTAATGACACCATTGCCTCTGAACCACTGTCTAGTGGTAATGGATTTATGCTTCCAGTTCTGAGGAAACTTCTTGCCTGAGCTTGGTTCCCTTATCCAAAAGGTTCGTTAGAAACAACCACTCTTTAAAACTCCGAGAGAAATGGTGCCATCTCCTCCAAGTTTATGTGGAACATGGAATTTACCTAATAAAATTTGAAGAACTTTTCTCACTGCTTCGTTAGGGGGCATTTTATCTCAAACTTGTGTGCAGCTTCTCTAGCAACCAGAGCTTACTATAAAGGGCCCACCAGCAACTGTTGCATAGTTATAAAATAGAAAGAATTCCCCCAACAACTACAATCATTATTAACATGACCAAAAATATCAACATTAGACTCCCAGAACACATAACGGAACAACAACACAACCTTATTCAACAATCCAAATCCCAATCTTTCTATTGTTTGCAGCTTCTGTTGGGGCAACTTTGGAGTGAACTGGATCGAACCATTCTTCAAAACTCCAAGAGGAACTGTGCACAGTGTCATATCTCCCTCGAATACTTGGTCCCCAACAGCTACATTTACCCTATCACGATCATAACGGATAGCATGCACAGTTCTTTCAAAAATGATAGGCACATTTTCCGCCAAGGCATGAATTAATCTTCCATTTCCACCGGGCAAGAAGCAGGGAGGCAGGGTTCATCTTGGTCCCAAAATGCTAAGGAAATCTGTGAAAGCAAACCTGCATTTGCATATTCCAGATTTGCCAAATGCCAGTTAAATAATCTCATCTCCTCATCATTCTTCGTGATACCAAAATCCTCTCGCAAATTCTCCAATGCTTCTCTAAGAGAAACATCCTTAGATAATTCTAGCCTAAGCTTGTTTGCCCGATCCAAAAGCTCGTTATAAGCATCTTTTACTTTTTTATCCAAATGTTCATCTACAGGCTTTCCATCAGCATGATAGAGAGGAGATTGGTCTCTCACCTTATGAAGTTTATAAGATAACTGTCGTGCCAACAAACCAAGCGGATTTCCTGGTGTATCCGTCAAAACACTCCCTTCTAAATCAGCAGTTACCACCTTATTCCATCCTTCCATCTTTTTTGTATACACCCTTCCACCTGCATGCTTTTGTCCCTCCAAAACAATAACCTCAAAGTCAAACAATATCAGTTTCCTCGCAGCCGCCAACCCAGCAAGACCTGCCCTGATAATAATCACTCAACCCTAACTTGGCTCAACTGGAATCGTGTCCTTAATTGCCGAAGCTACCCCAAAATTAATATATCCTTACGATAACAACCCCAAAATTAATATATCCATACAATAAAAACTAGTTATACGCAGAATCTAATAACCTACTACAACATTCAAGTATAATATCAGCAAACATATCTTTACTCACCCAATTCGACACTTTTTCACGCCATTTGGTGATAATGTGATTTCTAATTAAAATATAGTTATATTGTTCAACCCCGCCAACTTCACTAACTACCCCATCATCAATTTCCTCGTCCAACAATGAGTCGGACAAAAATCCAACACTTAACCCAATTGAAGCCTCAGAAGTCGACTCTTTATTTATACAAATAATCTCATCCGAAACAACTCGTCTTCTCAAATTCACTCTTTTAACCACTTTAGAACGACCACTTTCCTTTGCAAAATCAGAACTTTCTACTTGGGGTTCGTTAACTTTACCCGAAGAACACGAAGAAAGCAATGTAGACTGTTTTTCATTGGTTTTACTGAGAAAATCACCGGATACCTGGTTCAAAGATTGTTTACTAATTGATCTACCTCGTCTTCTCTTCATGGAATAGAGATGGGATTGAACCGGAATTAGAGTCAGGATTAGAATTTTGGAAGTGAATTGAAATTGGGAGTAAAATCAATTTTCGGGTTTGAGTTACGCAAATGACTTGGGAATTGGAGAGGAATTTTGTTGATCCAAATTCAAGCGCTGTGATAAGTTTGGGTTTGGTGTCACTGGCTCTACTTCTACTTCTCTGAATAATAGTGTTGGAGGGATAATATTGGCTGGTGATAGCTCTATCTTTGCTTCAAATATTTTTACTAGTACAAGTTCTGATTTTCTTGGTCTATTTCCAAGTATTCTCGGATGACAAGAGCTTCAGTCTGCTGTTTGATAGCTTCCATATCATATCAGGCTTCAACATTCTCAGCACACTCCAAAATTAGTTGTTGATGAGGGACAACTCTTCATGACGAGCACAAAACAAGAATCAATTGCATAATGTTTATCTTTGATGATTTCTTCCACCAACGCCTTTCTCCTTTTGTCCGAAAGAGGAGGAAGCAAAGGGGTCATTGTCCTCCAAGTAAGTGAACTTTGGATTTGTACTCAAAATGATCAGTTGAACAATGCAAAAAAAAAAAAAGCAACACACTAGCTACACACAGAAAAAGTTCAAGATTAGCGGCGGAATAGGTAGAAATTGAACCACCAAGTTTTCAGATTTTAACTCAAACCCTGCCGAAGAATAAGCAACCAGACAACAATGTCCCAATTTCACCATCAAGGGCTCGGAAAGAAAAGCAAAAAGTTGGCGTGAACACAAAAAAGTAAGCAAAAATGCAACGGAGATTCAAAGCCCCAATGGAAAGGAAGAATCAGACTCCGATTTTCTTGAACAACCCCTAGCAAAAAAATATTGAAGATTGTATCAAAGGATGAATCTTCAATGTCAAAAAAGCGAAGGCCGTTGCAAGGTATTCAAAAAAAAATTATTATTTTTATTTGTTATTTCTTTTTCTCATTGTTTACATACCAATATTAGTTTAATTTATATATATTAATATGAGGATACTATTTAATTAATATTTTCAAACTCACATGTCTTTGTTTTCTGTATGTATAAAAATAGTATTTTTTCTGACGTGGTATAAATTAGATATTATCAATTTGCTCTAATCAAGAAACTTTTGATATAAAGCTGGATATAAGTAGTGTCTGATTTGTTGTCATTGTGATATAGTCTCGTTTGATAAAAAAACTAGTATAAATTTGATTTTATCCTGATTCGGTATAAAATTGGTATACATCTAATTTTATCCTGATTCGGTATAAAATTGGTATAAATTTAATTTTGTCAATTTACATCGAAGAATTTAATTTTTTCAGATGAAGATTTTGATGCAATAGGGTATTTGATTTTTCAAATGAAGATTTTGATCCAATTTATCATCGACGAAGATGTGGAACACTTTTATGGCAATATGATATGTATAAGCATACGACAGTGCAATCAGTGAGAGCGAGGTGACTGGCAGCGTTGCTAGCAAATTTGGTGGACTGCGAATATTAAGGGAACCTGCCCCCGATACCACTAAATATGTTGCCTAAAAACCAAGGAAACACTAGGTGCAAGAAAAATGAAGGAATGACATGTTGTTGTTCTTCTTCTTTTTTTTTTTTTTTTGGTTGAATCTTGAAACAACAAACAAATCTTCGTCATAGATTTTTTTTATTTTTTCCCTGCTAATTATCTTGGTGAACAAGCAAAATGACAGAGTAATTATGTTGCATACACTTTTGTATAACTACTCTAATATTTTTCTAATGATATATATTTGACACTAACGATTTCAGTTTTTTCCTATGTAAATGCACTATATATTGTGTATATATACACAATAAGTTGTTGACAGTGTAAATTCACCGAAAGACAGATTTGTACACAAATTATCCATACACCATAATCATATAGCAAATGGATACACAGACTATACAATTAAATCAACACTTTAAATTTATAGACAAATATTAAATACAATTTATATACATAATAAATAACCACATCATAATTAAATATTAAACATACTTAGTCAATATGTAATTGCATACACCACAATTAAACATAATTATCATTTTCATAACCAATTACATACCCAATTTACATCAATGTCATACAATACAAAAATAACCACACACCCTTAATATATACACCAATACCCACAACCACTATATATCAATTACATACAATCTCGTTAAACAACAACTAATACAAAGCATTATAAACTTGATGACTCACATACTCTAATTATATATCACCTTTATTCTAAAAATAAAAAATCTTTGAGTATGGATAGGCAATATATAGTAGATTATGTAATTCACATACATAATCTAATTGTATATATAATATAAGTTAATCATACAAAATTAAGCAAATCAGACACCCTAATTATATACCAAAATCACATGAAATTTACATTACCATTTATATATCATTTGTATACAATTTGATGAGAATACAATTATGTTGCATATGCATACCCAGATTAACCACAGACCATTCTCTACCCAGTTATATACATTATATACCAAATGCATATACTTAATAAATACACACGCTAATTAAACTCTAAATATTTTAAGTGTATAATTAATATCAATTTTATACAATAAAAGAATAACTACACACTCTACTTTTAAACTAAAAAACAACTCCAAATTTACATAACCAATTATAAATCAATTGCATACAATCTATTTACAAGCTTGAGAATAGTGAACAATTGCTATTTATGCATTGCTTCGACCGAACCATCAGCCTACTGGACAATCTTTTCACACTACGCATTCTCAGATATATCAACGCTCTTCAAAGCTATACACAAGGAATGCTTGATGAAGAAACCAACATGAATTCGCTTTTGATCCAAATACACATGGACACCAACATCATTTTGTATGCACATTAGTGAACATCTATCACTAATAATGAATTTAATATTTATTTTGTCAACATTAGTATCAATACACAATTGCAAAACAATCGTCTTAACATGACCACCATATAGAGTTCGTGAATTATAGATAATCCACTCCATCTGAAAATCTATATATCTCCCTATTATGATCGAAACATAAAAATATTATACATAATTTCATTTAAAATATACAATCTGAAAATTATTATATGCAATAACAATTTGAATGAAAAAACACATTTCATACTGAAAACTCAAACGAAAACAACAAACACTAACCTGAAACGTTCCATCTCCTGCCAAGTTGTATTAAAATCGAAAACTACTATCTATGTCCATTGAAATGCAAAAGAAACAAATTTGCACAGGGAAAAAAAGTAAATGGAGAAATAACATAATGTTGAAAAAAAATAAACTGAATTAATTTCAGTATATTTAAAAAAACAAACTTAATAGATAATGAGAGTAAAAAAATAAGAAGTTAAAAAAGGAACTAAAAGATCTTATAGGCAACAACTTCTAATTGATTGGATAATTATTTAGGAATTCAAATATATGATAATTAACATAACCCCAATATAATAGGAATTTAAATCTAGACATTAACTTCTTTTTTTTTTTACAGATTTCCCCATTTTTTAAATTCGAATTCTTAATTTTAAATTTTTTTAAAATTAAAATTTTTTGGTGGGTCCCACCCTTTTATTAATAAATAAATTAAAAAACAATCAGTGAGAAGTGTTTACTTACATCTATAGCCTATGCTATTACTATGTCTATTAAATAAAAGAAAAATAAACATTAGTGCACTGCACTTATACTCTGTAAAAGCTTCCTCCAAACATTTCCCCTTTCCAAGATAGCTCTGCCGCTGTTCACCTCGATGGCTCCCACATGGTGTCGGAGCTCCTTCTTCCGCCTTTTGCTTGCCATTGTATTCGTCTTCATCTTGCTCGAGTTTACTTTAGGTGTTGGCATCGATCAGGTATTTCCTATTTTTGCTCTTTCTTCTTTCCTCCATCTCACATCTAATGTTGTGGGTCTCATTTACAGGTTCTGCAATTAGCCTCTTATTGCTTCTCCGGTGGTCAAACTTCTTCCTTGATGGACCTAAGTCTCTCACTCTAGGTTTTACACAGCCTATGACTTCAGATTTGTCCAGTGATTTTTGTATGCCATTGTGCATAGCCATTTGATTGTAGCAGTCCCTTTTGCTTTTTGTATAGCCATCTATGTATATGTTGTTTATATTTTTATATAGCCTTCATGAAAGGACTGTAACTAATGTAGTCATGACTGCTGCACAACGATCCTCCTAGTTCTAATCCTAAGTGTTGGTATTTGTGCTTTATTTACATCGATAATCTGTCGACCCTTTTTTGGTAGGTGTGTAAAGCCTACAAATGTTAACTTCATATCCTCATTAGTAGCTAGGTTTGCGATGTAGTCTGCTAGCTGATTTCCCTCCTCGTAGATGTGTTGAATCCTTATATGTTGTTTATGTATTTGCTCTTGTATCTCCTCCGCCATCTCTACCAGTTCCCAAGGGACCTTCCACAACTTTTTAATTATATTTAACAAGACTAATGAATCTGTTTCCAGAATCTTAGTAGCATGTTCCTCTATAGCCCAGTATCTCACAGCCTCAAGAATAGCCCTTGCTTCTGCTTGAATGTTAGTCATATGCCCTATTACTCCTGCTTGTGCATAACAAAGATCCCCTTTGTGATCTCTTATGCCGAAGTCATAAGAACTCAGAAATGGATTTCCTCTACTCATACCATCCGTGTTGCATTTTAGATGTCCCACTGATGGTAACTCCTATTTAACTATTAGATGGTATAATTTAGGTCTTTATTCACCTAGAACTTTTATCACATCTCCCCAGGTAAGTTCCAGCACTCTCATTTTTGGAAATAGTGTCCTAATCAAGTAATGGATGTTTACCTGAACATTGTGAATCATAGTCTGCATTAATACATTTCCTCCATGTTTTCTGGTGTTCCTTCTTTTCCATAGCTCCCAACAGATCAATGCAGGGATTGCATTATATATCTATTTAAGTCTAGAATTTTCAGCTACATGCCACCACTCCTTGATCAATGACTACAATTTTAGTCCTTTCATCCTAATTCCTACAAACCTAGAGAAGAATGTCAATAACTCCTTAGTTGTAGTTGCTGCAAAGAATAAGTGTCTCATTGTTTATTGTGTGGCTCTCTCACAACAGTAACATTTTGATACTAGATTGAAGCCCATTCTTGCCAAATTATCATCTATAGGTATTCTTCCTTTCCAAGCTTTCCAAAAGAAGAAGTTTATCTTGAATGACAAACCTTTTACCAAAAGTTGCTTTTCCAGTTCATTCTTTTTGTTTCTGGTCCTAACTAACTGCTAGGCTGACTTAACTGATATTAGGCTCATTCTCTATACTTGGAGGTCTTATATTTTCACAGATATGATCCACAATGTCATCATCAATCAGATAATCTAGGAGCTTGTTTCTGTTCCATTCCCCATTGATGATAAATTCCCTCACTTCCAGTTCCTCCTCTGAAATATTCACTGTCTCTATATAGTATAAGGCTCCCATTTGAATCTAGTTGGCGAGCTAGAAACTGGCCCTTCCTGATTTCACCTGCCACCAGATATTGTGCTCTATCACATCTCTTATCTTCACCATCTTTCTCCATACATGAGAAGCTCCTATACCATTGGCCATAATTGGATGCCACTTTTTGCAATACTTGTTCCATATAAAAGAACTCTATAATGATGCAGTGGAGGTTCTGAATTTTCACCATAATTTAGCAAATAAAGTATCAACCATGTGGTGCAGAGATATGAAACCAATACCCCGTTCCTCCATTGGGTAACAAAGAGTGTCCCAAGCCACCCAATGTTTACCCTTATTTTCTCCTTGATTTCCCTAAAAACATTTTGCAATGATTCTCTGGATGACATCTACCACACCTTTTGGAGGATTCATAATTGATAACTGATATATAGGTAATGATTGTAGTACATGTTTAACTAATATGTATTTCCCTCCAGAAGCTAACAGCTTGCTTTTCCAACTTAGCACCTTAGATGTGACCTTCTTAACCATTCCCTTAAAATATACTTTCTTTTTCCTACCATAAAAAATGGGCAACCGAGGTAGTTAAAAGGAAAAGTTCCTTGTCGCCTGTCCACCTTCTTAGTTTCTGACTAACGGAAATTGGAGACTTCTCATGTAAGTAAAAAAAGCTTTTGGACAGATTTATGAGCTGTTCAGAAACTTTTTCATAATTCCTTAGAACCCTCATCATCAACTTCACAGACCTCCTATTAGAAAAAGAGAACAAGATTGTGTCATCTGCATAGGACAGATGATTGATCTTGTCACTCCGTTTTGAAAGTCCAAATCCTATAAACTTCTCATCTTCATAAAGTAGATTTAATGATCTTGATAGGATCTCAGTAGCAATAATAAAGAGACTTAGGGATAATGGGTCCCCTTGCTTGACTCCCCTTGTAGAGGGGAAGAAGCCATAAGTTTTCCTATTTATAAGAATAGAATACCTATAATTCTCCACTCGATATCAATCATTCTTTCTCCAAACCCAAACCTTCTCAGTATTTGGGTTAGGAAAACTCATGATACTCTGTCATCAGCCTTGGCCATGTCTAGTTTAACAATCACATTTTAACATGCTTGTCTCTCGTATTAATATCCCTTACAATCTCCTGTGCTAAGAGAACATTTTCACATATGTTCCTTCCTTTCACAAACCCTGATTGATTTAGACATAGATCTTATGTAGGAGACCTTCTCAATTCTCCTCTAGATCACCTTGGAGATAATCTTACTCATAAATGTGCTTAGACTGATAGATCTAAGATCATTAAAGTTCTTCACAACCTCGTTTTTTGGAATTAGTACCAAGGTAGTATGGGTAAAGTACCCAGGTAATTTAGCCCCACAAAAGAATGTATGAACAGCTTGTACTACCTCATTTTTAATAATACCCCAGCAACTCTGAAAGAATTTACCTAAAAATTCATCTGGACCACTAGCACTATCTTTATTCATCTCAAATATAGCCTATTTGTTTTTTGTCTCCTCAGGCAATTTCTCCAATTCCAGTCTATCCTGGTCTGTAAGAAATTTAGGAATACAATTCAGGGACCCAAAATCCTGATTTTGATAATTTTCCTGAAAGTGATCTTGAAAAATTTTAATAGCTTCATTCCCAATCTCTTGTTCAGTTTCTAGCAGCCTTCACTGTGAATCCTCAATCCTATGTATCTGCAACCTTTTTCTCCTCCCTTTGACATATGTATGAAAAAATTTGGTATTCTTATCACATTTCTGAAACCAATGCATGCTTGTCTTCTGCTTCCAGTAAACTTCCTCAATTTTCTGAAATCTTATTAATTCAACAATTTTTTTTCTCAGTTCAGTTCTGTTCTCCTCTGATGGATTCAGTTTCATCTGGATTTCCTTCATTTTAATTACATCCTCCAGGGTAACAATCTTCTTGAAGCAATCCCCATAAGTATCTTTACTCCAAATGCACAGAGTCGTCTTTACATTTTTTAATTTATTGTGCAAGACTTTGAATGTTGTTCCTTCCACTGGAATCTCCCAAGCTCTCTTTACTTCTTCCTCAAAGGAGTGATGTGAGGCCTAGAAGTTAAGAAATCTGAATGGTTTCATAATAGGGTCCTGTCCTATCTTATAAGCAACATGAAGTAGTGCATGATCTGATCCATCTCTTATTAAGTGCTCCACCTCACTTTGATTGCAATCTTGCTAGAAGCATTCATTCCCCAAAAACCCTATCCAGTATTTTAAAAATACTATCTTCCCCTTTCCTACCATTCCACCAAGTATACTGGTTGCCTGAAAAAGGTAACTCAGTTAATGCACAATTGCTAATGCATTATGCAAAGTCAACTGTCTCCACTTATGTAACTGGAAGGCCCCCTAACTTATTGTCATTCAGTATGACATTATAATCACCCCCCACTAGCCATGGGATATTAAATGTCTCAGCTAATGCCTCAATTTCCTCCCATAACTCCAATCTTTCAATGGCACTACATCTAGCATAGATTGTTGTGATTAGTGCCTACTACTGAGTTTCCAGATGTGTGAACTTTATTGTCAGTTTTTATACAGAGTCAGAGATGATCTCCCATCCCCGTCTCCATTCCAGAAAATCCAAATTTTTCAAAAATAATTCACTCTAACATTTTCCATTCTTATTTTTCTCCTGTACTCTTCAATGTGTTGAGGCCCCTTGAAAGGTTCAAAAAGTGCTATATAATTGTAATGATGTCTTCTTTTTAGATCAATTACCTTCTTAAAAGTGTTTTGAGACTAGACTGATCTAATATTACAATACAAGATGTTGTGCAACATCATTTACTACCCACTGGTCTAGCAGAACTACTTCTTATCTGAATTTGTGACTGTTTTGTAGCAGGTGGCCTTCCTCTTCTTATCTTCTTCTTTATTCCTATGAAACTTCTTGGTGAGAGGTCCCCACTTCTTGATATTGCATTGATGTTGGTATTTATTTCCTCCTCTCCGTGTTCTATATCCACCCCATCTGCTTCTCTGTCCTGTTGTTGTGTGTCTTCATTCCTGTTAGTCTGTGCCAAACTTTGTTGTTTCATGTCATGCTCTATCATGCCCATTTGTGGTGCTATATCCTGAGAGTTGATTTTATCACCACCATTTTCTGTATTTATGCCAGCCCCATGCTTAGTAGCTTGTCTTCTCGCGGTGGATTGATTATCCTCCACCACCTCCTCCTGATGTTGATGACTGTGATTACTACCTTACACTGATTGTGGACTTTGAGTTGTTGCTTTGTCTTCCTTATGTGTTTTTTTTGGTATTATCCCTCTCCTCTTCTCCAATGTTCTCTATCTAGTTCCCTTCTCCTTGTTGTTTGTTATTGGAGTTATGGCTAGCTTTCCCAAAATTCTCCTCCACCCACTTCTTGGTACTCTTATTTTGTTGTTGTGAATGTTTACTTCCTGTCCCTTCCCGATTGTCTTTCCTCTCCTGCTTTTTGTTTTTCTCAACATCTATTTTTCCTTCTCCCATCTTCTCCTCTTCTTTCCCCTCATCTAAGACCTAAAACTTGTTTGATGTATTCACCTTTTCACCTTGTGGCCTAGGGTCCCATCTAGTAATCACCCAACCTATGTGTATTCCTTGCCTCTATTCCCATCTTTCCCTGCTCTTCTCTCCTGAGTTGGTTCCCCCCGCCCCCCCCCCCCCCCCCCCCCTCCTCCTTTTCTTTTCTCCCTTTTTTCTTCCCTTCCTCCTCTCTTTTTTCTTTTCCCCCTTTTTTTTTTTTTT
>JAPFFP010000089.1:2274733-2285312 GCA_026153255.1 Solanum medicagineum
GATCATTATGAAATTCACTGCACAATATGTTAAAGCTATGTACAGTTATGACTGTTTTACCATGTTTTGAGCTATAAATCTTTGATCTATTGTAATGTTTGAGAAGGAGTTCGATGTATATATCATGAGGGTGTTGTAAGTTGTTGATTTATGGTTTTACAATGGGTTTTCTTGCATGATTTCATCTCTAATTTGCATGGTCTTATACTACCACTTTACACCCTCTAAGTGTTTGATAAAATATCGATGTGATTTCTTAAGGAGTTAAAGGTCCAAAGCATGAGATATGATATGAATGACTATTTGATAATGAAATAAGCTTATATATACAATATAATCTATATAAAGTATTGCATTAGACCATACCCGATCCGGGGGAACAAGAGTGCGGGTAACCATTTTGGGGGTTTATACTCATCAACCATGCGAGGAGTTTATACTTTGTCACCGTGTTGATAACGTGTGATTATCATCAACAATGTGAAGGGTTTATACCACACAACCACCAAGGGGTTTATACCTTGAATAACTAGCTTGGTCTCTTCTACATATATGATATTCTACATGAGCATGAGTTACTTAAGCATGGTTTACTTATGCATTGATCATACATTTCATATTACTATATTACGTCCATTACTTATTGTTATGCATTTTGATTATGAAGTCTATCTCTTGTTGCATTGCATCCTACATACTTAGTACATTCAAACATACTAACGCATACTCTATACCTACGTGATATCACCATGTAGGAATCGGTGCCCAAGTTGATCATCCTCCTCCTCCACGTGGCTAGGTCGGATCTACTCAAAGCTAGTTGGTGAGTCCTCCACTTCAGGGACCTTAGTCTATGTTTCTCTTATGATGTATTGAGACACTTTTTATTATGTTCCATTTTGACTATGAGGGTGAGCCCGATTGCTTGTCTTGGCCCTCGCTCTTATCTATGCAGTAGAGGTGTTGTTGGACATGCTATGTATCTATGTTACGCACCTTGACTCTATTGTCTCTTGATTTTGTTGATATGCAAGCTTTTCCTTAGTCCGTTGCCCTTATTTTCAAATCTTTCATGTTAATTATTGGTTTTCGCGACCAAGGATGTGTGATGATATACTAAGAGGCTTGTTTGGGGTTCCTTCGGGTTCCCCATTCGCTAGTCCGTCTCGGCACTAGCATGGATTGTGACACTTATGAGGTGTATACTCCCTTTGGTGCATCCATTGTAGCTAGAGTAGTCTATAGAAATTGTCTGATTTTAATTTTGCATAAAATATTGCCTTGTGATTTTGTTGAGTTGGATATGGTGGATTTTGATGTCATTCTTGGGATGGATTGGTTGCATGCCTATTATGCCTTTATTGATTATAGAACCTGTAGGTTCAAGTTTCAATTCCCTAATAAACCCGCCCTTGAGTGGGAGAGTCATGATGTGGTGGTCAAGTGTAGGTTTATTTTTTCATCAAAGCCCAAAAAAATTGATTTCTAAGGGGTGTCTCTATCATCATGTTAGGGTTAGGGATGTTGAGTTCAAAGTCCTTCTTGTAGTGTCAGTTCCGGTGATTAATGTGTTCCTTGATGTCTTTCCCAATGAGCATCCCAATGTTCTTCCAGAAAGAGAAATAGATTTTTGCATAGACCACCTTCCCGATGCTCAGCCGATCTCTATTCCCCCTTATCGTATGGCCTTATGGAGTTAAAGGAGTTGAATGAGAAATTGAGGGATTTGTTGGAGAAGGATTTTGTTAGGACTAGCCAATCACCTTGGGGTGCACCGATGTTGTTTGTGAAGAAGAAGGATGGTACTCTTAGAATGTGCATTGACTACCGACAGCTTAATAGGGTCACAATAAAGAATAAGTATCCTCTACCAAGGATTGATGATCTCTTTGACCAACTTGAAGGGGCTGATCACTTCTCTATTGATCTCAGGTGCGAGTATCACCAAGTGATAGTGAGGGAGTGTGACATTCCTAAGACTATCTTTCGGACTAGGTATGGGCACTATGAGCTTGTGGTTATGTCCTTCGGTTTGACTAATGCACCAACCATCGTCATAGATCTTATCAATAGGGTCTTTAAACCTTACATTTATTTGTTTGTGGTGGTTTTCATTGAAGGCATTTTTATCAACTTCCATAGTGAGGAGGAGCATGTGGCTTACTTGAGGGCAGTACTAAAAATCTTCAGGGAGGAGAAGTTATATGGAAAGTATGAAAAATGTGAGTTTTTGTAAGTGTAGGGGGATGGTATTAGGGTGGATCCTAAAAAGACTGAAGTAATTGGAAATTGGCCTAGACCACTGACCCCATCGGACATTAGAAATCTTAGGCCCAGCGGGTTACTACCAGAGGTTTGTTAACGATTTCTCTTCTAGTGTTTCTCCTATGACCAAGTTGACCCAAAAGAAGCTAAATTTGTATGGACCAATGAGTGTGAAAAGAGTTTCCAAACCTTGAAAGATAAGTTAGTCTCCGCTCCTATATTGTCTCTACCGGAAGGTTTTGAATTGGCTGCCGTGGTATAAGCTTTGAAAATTTGGCATCATTATTTGAATGGGGTACATGTTGATGTGTTTATTGATTATAAAAGTCTCCAATATGTGTTCACCCCAAAAAATCTCAACTTGAGACAATGAAGGTCGTTAGAGCTTCTTAAGGATTATGATATGAGTGTACATTATCACCCCGGAAAGGCTAATATTGTGGCTGATGCTTTGAGTAGGGTGTCTATAGGTAGCCTAGCACATGTTGATGATGATGGCAAAGAGGTGCGTAGAGAGGTTCATTGGTTGACCAGAATGGGAGTTAGGTTTATAATGGTAGAGTAGTGGTGGTTGATGATTCTAAATCTTCATTTGTTAAGGAGGTGAAGGCAAAGCAAGATCTTGAACCCACCTTGTTAGAGTTGAAGGCCTTGGTGAGGGATGGTAAGGTGGAGGTTTTCTCCCAAGGTGGAGATGGTGTGCTTAGGTACCAAGGGAGGTTATGTCTTCCTAGTGTGGATGACTTGAGAGAGAAGATTCTTGATAAGGCTCATAATTCTTCCTATTCTATTCACCCTAGGTCAACAAAGATGTATAGAGATTTTAGGGAAATGTTTTGGTGGGGTGGCATGAAGAGGGATATTGCTAAGTTTGTATCCGGTTGACATAACTGTCAACAAGTCAAAGCCGAAGATCAAAGGCCGAGTTGCCTAGCCCAAGATATAGATATTCCTACTTGGAAGTGGGAGGAGGTTAACATGGATTTTCTGGTTGGGTTGCCTAAGACTAGAAAACATTTTGATTCTATTTGGGTTGTGGTATATAGGATGACAAAGTCGGCTCATTTCCTAATGTTTAAGACTACTTATGGTGCCGAAGATTATGCTTAGTTGTACATTCACGAGTTGGTTAGATTGCATAGGGTGCCTTTTTCTATCATATCGGATCGTGGTGCTCAATTCACTTCACACTTTTGGAGGTCATTCTAAACAGGTCTTGGTACCAAAGTAAAGCTTAGTACGACCTTTCACCTTTAGATGGATGGCCAAGCTGAAAGAACTATCCAAGCTCTTGTGGATATGCTTAAAGCTTGTGTTTTGGAGTTTAGAGGTAGTTGGGATGATCATCTTCCGCTCATTGAGTTTGCTTAAAACAATAGTTATTATTCCAGCATTGGTATGAATCCTTTTGAGGCTCTCTATAGTAGACGTTGTAGGTCCCCTGTTGGATGGTTTGAGGTGGGGGAGATGGCTTTGTTGGGTCCGAATTTTTCTATGGAGGCCATGGAAAAGGTATGGTTAATAAGGGATAGGTTGAAAACAACCCAAAGTCGACAAAAGTCCTATGCTGATGTGAGAAGGAGGAATCTTTAATTTAAGGTTGGTGATTGGGTCTATTTGAAAGTCTCACCCATGAAGGGTTGAGTACAAGATTTGTGGGTCCATATAGGGTGTTGAGGAGGACTGGCAAGGTGGCCTATGAGTTGGAGTTATCCAATGATATGAATATGGTTCATCCGGTCTTCTAGGTGTTTATGTTGAGGATGTGTGTGGTGACCCAAGTACTATTGTGCCTCTTGATGTTGTAGGTGTTGTTGAAGACAATTTGACTTACGAAGAGGTTCCGGTAGAAATTTTTGATAGACAAGTATAGAGGTTGAGGAACAAGGATGTTGCTTCCGTCAAGGTTCTTTGGAGAAATAAACAAGATAAAAGTTCCACATGGGAAGCCGAGGCGGATATGCAAAAGCGATATCCCTATCTCTTCCATTCTACTTAAGCATAAGGTTGTACACTAAGTCCCCTATATGATTTCAAGTCTTAGGTTTCATCCCTTATGTAATTTGTATGCATTCATGTTTATGTTGACAAGTTCATGGCGATTTTGACACTTATGTTGAGATTTTTGAAATTGGTGTTTAAGTGCATTGTTGCATTCTTGTGTGGGCTGATTCCTTCATGATAACGCTTCTTATGTATGCTTTTTTGACATTCGGGGACGAATGTTCCAGGAGGGAGATATTGAAACGCTGCAAAAAAGTACCCAAAAATGTGCCTTGAAAATGCCCATATTTGTAATTTCCATATATCTCAAAATCAGTATGTGATATAAAAAATCTGAATTCATATTCCTGATCAGGGGAAAATATTAAGTGGGAAATAGGTATAACCTCGATTTTAGAGCAACCATATTTAAATTTGATATTCCTGTTTGGTACAAGGCCTTGGGATCTTGAGTCTAAGCCTTCCTATGCGTAAAAACCCTATACTTAGTCATTTTTCAACCCCATATCATTCCAGACATTCCCCAAACCCTCTCTAACACTTACCCAAATATTTTACTCAAATTCAAGTGTCCTAACTCATTCCGGATCTCAACAAATTCAATAAAGCTTCAAGTTCTCATTCAAATCATCATCAAGGAAATCTCCAAAGTTGAGGTATGTGGGTTTCAACCATTGGGTCCTTTCACCCATGGTGCCCAACCTTCCTTTTCAAGTAAATTGCATGTTTTCAAGTTGATTAATCTATGGGTATTTCTCATTATGAATTGATTATGAACTATGCTGGGGTTTCATAAAATGTGGATTGTTTAAGCATGTTTTGAGCTATGAATCTATGATCTATTATGAGATCTGATGAAGGGTTTCAATGTATATTGCATGAGGGTGTTACCAAGTGTTTGGGTTGATTTGCATTAGGTTGTCTGGCATGATTTCACTATTGAATTGAATGATTTTGAACTAGCATTACACACCCACAAAGTGTTTGATAAAATATCCGATTAAGGGTTCTTGAGTTGTTGATGACCTATTGCATGGCTTATGAGTTAAGTGACTTTATGATGATGATAGGAATTTATGTATGTGTCAATTTCATGAAAAGTATCTATAGCATTGCAAGTTGACCATATCTTGTTGAGGGGGTGCTATACCTTAATCACTTTGTCGGGGGGTGTTAGGCTCGTACTACCAATTGAGGAGTATATACTTCAATCACCTTGTCAGGGGGTGCTAGGCCAGTACTACCATGTTGAGGGGTATATACTATGACCACCTTGTTGGGGGGTGCTGGGCCAGTACTACCAATTGAGGGGTAGATACCTTAATCACCGTCCAAAGGGGGTGCTAGGCCTTTAAGTATTAGATGCTTGTTCTATGATGGTGGTCTCTTCCTAGAAATGCAGTATATGTTCTATACAAGCATGTTTTACTTCAAGCATTGATCATGCTTGCCATATTGTTACTATACTATCAATTGCCTATGTTTATGCATTTTGCCTATGTTGCCTATCTTTTGTTGCATTGCATCCTACATACTTAATACATTCAAATGTACTAACGCATACTCTATGCCTACATGTTGTTACCATGTAGGAACTGGAGCTCCTCATGATCATCCTCCCTGTGGCTAGTTGGTCATCTTGAAGATAAGCTATTGGTGATTCCTCAAAGTTCGGGGATGTTAGCTATGCTATTCTTGCCTTTGTCATTTCTTAATGTTGAACTCTTTGTACTCTGAAGGTGAGCTCGGAAAGTGTCTTGGCCACCGCTCAAGTATATGCTTAGAGGTGTTGTTGGAACTAATGATGTAATTGTGCTTGAGCTTTGATTCTTTTATGATTTATGTTATTAGAGACTTCCCTTAGTCCTTTTATCCTTATTTCTGCTATATTATTGTTGTTTAATTGCTTCCGTGAGCAAGGATGTGTAAATAATATGTTAAGAGGCTTGTTTGGGGTCCCTTCGGGTTCCCATTCGCCACCGATTAAGGGTGAAACAGTCTCATCATTACACCACAACTCATATTAGTTAAGTACTAAACATTATCTGTCTTCCAAGATGAGTAAATAAATAATAGTACATTTCTCGATTAAAGCACTTTAAATTTATAGGAGAAAATAATGAAAGAAACTGTACAATATTTTTTATTTCAAGATTTATAATATAAAGAAAAAATTCTCCTTGATATTGGTGGAGTGTCTTCATCTTTTTTGAATTACTTCTTGAGAACGTATTTTAATTAACTTGTTGTGTTCGAATTATTTTTGTTTGAAAAGCACCATAACTCTTTCACCCACTACACAAATTCAATACACTTGTAGGGGACAAACGTGCAACGAACGTTCTCAGAACTATTTATTGATAAATAGGACAACGGACGTTCTCAGAACTAGTTATTGATAAATAGGATAACTTTTGAGAGAATTATGGATTGCTCGTTATTATTCATCCTTGAGAGATATTACCACATAAGAGAGATTTTTGAGAGAGCTTTCAACAACAGGAAAGAGAAGAAAAGAGTGTTTTCCGCAACAGTTTTTCCTCTCCGACCAGCAATCTTCAAATTGCGTTTCCCTATTCATGGCTACCATTGACTGGCTTCGCGAGACCATTTCGGTCTATACACATGGCCAAGCGCTATTGGGCGGAGCTTTCTCAATCCAAGCTAACAAATAGAAGAAAAGAGAAGAAAGGAAGATTTTGTAAGAGACTCACCCCATCTTTACATAAGCAATTTCTTGAACGGAAAAAATAGATGCTTTCATGGACTACTTTGACTTTAGGGATGTGCTTCATCATTAGCTAAAGAAGAGAGACAAGGGGGAAGAGTTTAGCAACAGGAAACTAGGGCTAACTCAGGATTTATAGCAACGGAGTAGCAAGAACAAAGGAAAGAGAATGGATTGCCTGCTTTGGTAACATCTGGTTGCGAGGGTGAATCTCCTTCTCTCTTACTCGCACATCCTTGCTCCTCGAAAGGAAAGAGGGACGAGCGAAACGGCTTCGGTATCGGTAAGCATTCCTCCGTCGGGCTCAGTTTGGGCTTTCCAGTCTCGTTCTCTTTAATTGCACGAGATAAGGAAAACGAGGTATCAAGCGGGAAGGCAATGACGGATCCTATGGATCGAGTGCTTTCCTTTCTCCTACTATTAAAGTCGGGTGGTTAGGCAACCATTGAACACTGCAGATCGCTTAGCTGTTGGATCGAGCTAAAATTTTTACTCAGTTCCCAACATCTTGGTGTTTGATGTGAACAGTGAGATTGAATTGAAAGTTCTGATTTTGGATCCCGAATAGTAGCTTTGATTTGAGTGTTTATCTTCCTACTTCTCTTTGTTGGTGTAGCTATTACTTCTCCTTGCTTGACAATTGTTGTGTCACCATTTAGGAGAATATTTGTAACCCTCTTAATGAAGCAATTTGGATCTCAGATAAGCAATCTCTCTGCACTCTCATTGTTACTTTCATTTTGAAGGGTTTTTCCACGTTAAATTTGATGTCCTTTACTTTCTCTACTTTAGGATTTTATATTTTTCTATTGTAATAATCGATCGTCACAAAAAATGAATTTTTTTATCGTTATCTAACGATAAAATTATACGATACAATTTAATGAAATTTAAGCAACAATTAAAATAAACATTGTATTTAAACTAACAATATAATACAATATAACCCAACCGATAACAACCATCCAAACAAAGGGTTAAGCAGCAGCGCTTCCTCAACCAGTTGAACATCTTCAGCATATTCTGTCCAATATCATTCCCATAAACATTATCCTTCCGATATTTATTATTTTTTGAACTCATGTTCAGCAATTTTGTTCGAGATACATTATTTTATGAATTCTGAGTTCTGATGAACAGAATTCCTCTCAAGCGCAAATTGACATAGGTGAACATCTCCACATTTATTTTACAAAAATAAAGTCTGCAGCATCAAAATACACAGTACATCGATGTTACAAACTCAAGCAGTAGCTGCCATGGGAATAGATCTGTAACACGCCCTCTTGGCTGCTCGAACAATGTCTTCAATCTGCACGATTACATTATCATCAGAAGAAAATAAGTTGGATCCGAACAAGACCTCAAAGTGGATGAAGGGGAAAACCAGGGGATTGTTTGGATTTGTGAGAGTATCAAGGTATCTCAAGAATTGAATATTTGACCTGTTTAAAGCCCAAAGACTATAATAAGTGTATGCAGAGATGAGACCTGTGGAAGAGCCATTCTTTCAAGATTGGCAGCATAAGGCATTGGAACATCTGCACCAGTAATCCTTTCAACTGGGGCGTCAAGGTACTCGAAAATCTCCTCCACAACTGAAGCACTATATATGACATCCAAAAGCACAAGTTGAAATTAAAGATTGATCCTCTAGATGTTCCAAACAGCTACATTAAACTATAGTAATGTAGAGCTAGTAATGCATTATTCCATGATTTTCAAGACAGTTTGAAACACAAACCAGATTTCAGCACCAACACCATGTTGAGGAAATCCTTCTTCAACAGTAACCAGCCTGTTAGTTTTTCTCACCGAAGCATTGATGGCAGATCTGTCTAATGGCCTAATTGACCTAATATTGATGACCTGTAAGATTGAAATACTGATGTAACTCAACACTACTTCAAAACTTCTATTTGCAACTATAATCTGAAAACTAGCTCATATGAATTGGAATATGTTGGTCTCGTTTTTTCCTTCAAAGGATGAGTAGCGAAAATGGAGAATATAAGAAGCATGCAGAAATTCTTGGTTATCAGCAGAGTCTGGAAACATCAAAACTGTTGTGGCAAAGAGTACACAAGCAAGCCAACAGCTGGATTTCAAATCAAGGAGTTCAGATAAAACACCATGTTGCAAAAAGGGAAGAGGAAGAGCCCTGTCGGAACTAATTTACCTCAGCATTTATATCCTCCTTCGCAAGCATCTCTGCAGCCTGAGCAGACAAATGGATACATATTAAAGAGAATGAAATCATAACGTATACTCATTATTGGAATGTAGGGAAATATTCACATAAAAACCTTGAGAGCATAGCCAACCATCCTTGAGAATGCTGTTATTGTCACATCTCTTCCCTCTTTTTCTATCTGCAATGCATAAAAGAAAGCGTCACTAATTGTAAAGAATGGATGCAAACAATCCCAAAAAAGTAAAGCTTGTCTGTGAGCATACCTTTGCTTTCCCTATGGGAAGGGTAAAGCTAGGATCAAGAACTTCTTCCAACACAGGAAAAGACTCACCATACCTGAAAAGTGATTTACCAAAATTTAAACTGGATACCAAAACTTACTCCTCTACTGTCTTATTTTTCGATTTTAAACATCATAGCTTCTTGGCTTCGGTTATCATATTAAATGTTGTTGCTACGGTTCTCCTCTGTTGCTTTTCGGTTCAGCTTCTCCATTACTATATTTGCTTTACATACTTGATTTTTGTTATATTTTACTTAAGTTGAGGGTCTCAGCATAAACAACCTCTCTACATTTTGTCAAGGTAGGTATAAGGTTGCATATATACTACCCTCCCCAAACTCCATTTGTGGGAATATACTAGGCATGTTATTGTTATACCAATGTATTTAGAGATTTTTTACCATAATTCTCAATCTCATATCATACTTACAATAACTCATTCTCAAGAAAAACAACTGGATCGGGATCTCTGATTGCTGCTTTTAGAAGTCCTCTCGCATCTTCAGATGAATATGGCGCCACAACTTTCAAGCCAGGGACAGATCCATACCATGGTGCATAGCACTGCAAATTGATCATCAATATGACAAGTTCGGTCCATACTTTCTGAGACAAAATTTCTCAAAATTCATTTCATCCTCATAAACTGACAATCATCTTCTTGTGACCAGCAATAATGCATATCATATTTGAGAGAGATTTATTTGTTGAATATCAGTTAATTCTCAATGACAGCATGCCTGATAAAACATACCCGCGAACATGAAATCTATGAGCAGTTAAAGCGTGCAACATTTATGCATTCTGTAAGCTGGCTTTTACCAGCTAATAAATGGTAGATACAACAATATCTTCTGTTGTTTCCAATCACATTTGAAAGAGCAAGGCACAACTCCAATAATCAAAGACCATCTAACAAGACTACCTATAAACTTATGTTGGACCTGTAATCCCGGCTAACTCATACACCAGCAATAGCCACTGATAATTTTTTTTTAACAAGAAGCATCATCCAGTTCAGCCAGTTTTTTTTTTTTTTTTTTTTTTTTAAAAAAAATAAAAAGATTTTTTGACATGTCGAAGTATTTGGGGCAAAAATTGAATT
>JAPFFP010000089.1:2285412-2299475 GCA_026153255.1 Solanum medicagineum
TGTAATCCCGGCTAACTCATACCCCAACAATAGCCACTGATAATTTTTTTTTAACAAGAAGCATCATCCAGTTCAGCCAGTTTTTTTTTTTTTTTTTTTTTGAAAAAAAAATATAGATAACGTTTGCACATGCGATCTATTGGCTACAAGAAATTCAATTTAGAACAGCATTGTAACTTCTCTGATATCCACATCCTGCTGTCTTCTTCCAAGAGCAGACATTGGTATACGCTGGTGCTTTCACATGAATCTTTGCTCATGACAGCTGCTTCCTTAAAAATAAATACTGCCAGAGAAGTGATACAAGATACCTGAGAGTGCTGAGCACCGACACCTAGAGCAGCACCATTCGGTCCTCGGAATACAATAGGAACATTAATATTCCCACCAGACATGTAGTATGTTTTGGCAGCAGAGTTAACCAGATGGTCTATAGCCTGTGAGAATGCATCAGAACTTGTATCATGTCCACAGAATTCAGCTTCTAATCATGCAAAGAACGATTAAGAAGGGAAGGTGGTTACTTATGCCCTTCTAAACATAAATGTCTCGAAAAGAGTTCAGATTAAAGTTCCATTACAAACATGAGATTTGTAGGGATTTCTTCAAATAAAGTTATCAAATTGAAATACTATCTCCTTTAATTCCTTTTTCCCACTGATCCGATGTCAACAGAAAAGGTCTAAGCAACAGAAAATACCATGATACACATATGAAGGGCATCTCAATGGAATTACTGTTAAACCTTAATGTTATAGTTTTTTTTTGTCTAAAACCTAAAGAAACTACAGAATGGACTAATATGCAGCACTCCTGCGCTGATCCCAGAATGACCGGACAGTTATTGTGAACCTCAATTAGCTCCTCTGTAATGCCACCCGAGACAGGTCTAAGTTATCCAGTCAGATCACAAACATGGTTTCAGAAAACAACGGAGCCCTGAATTTCTTTTCATCTGGCCATTCCAAAATATGTAAAATCCTATTGCTTGCAGCTGAATACAACACATATGCTGCGGAGTTGACTATAGGTATATCGCTATACTGTTGATGATTTTTTCAAGGGGCATTCATATACCACAAAGTATGGTAGCGAACAACTAGAACATCCATTCAAGAAACCATTAAACAGGCTTGAATTGTCCAAAAGCAGGGAGAAGCACAAAGATAGCTACATCACCACATTTAATGAGAACATAATGATGATACTCTTGAGATCATTATACATTAAGAATGCTATAATAGAAAGTTATTAGATTAATAATTGAAGGTGACTGACCTCAGACCGCTAGTTGTGGACAGATTTCATTACCTCGACTAATATGCTCAGTTTTTTTTTTATCTAAAACAACTCCAAGCTGTTCAGCCTTGTTAAGCTATATATGGAGAACAGAGCTTACTGGGAGTTGAAAACAGACCTAGTTTTGATAATTACAGAAATAAACAACATACGATGGAATTTCTCCAAGAGGAACTAAAGGCTTTACATTATTTAAGGCATATAAAACTGGTCTTCATACATGGTTAATGTTACAAGCATCATAGCAACCATCCCGACATGTGAGAAAAGCTAACACAGATAAGTTAGAGAAAGTGAAGTAATATCTTACCTGCATGGAAAAGTTAAAGGTCATGAACTCTAATACAGGCCTAAGTCCATAATATGCAGCTCCGGTAGCAAGTCCAGTAAATCCGGCCTGCTCAATTAGAAATGAATAACACTTCAAATGGGGAAACTAAAGATAAAGATATGACGTAGGCTGAGCAAAGTGCCATGATGGATAAAAGAGAATTGAAGTAAAGACTGCAAATTTATTACTATATTCCTTGGTAAAAATGGAGGAAGATTATAGCAAATTGATGATGAATGAAAAGAACCTCAGTAATTGGGGTATCAATAACCCTGTCAGGGCCATACTTGTGCAAGAGTCCTTTAGAGACCTGGCGAGAGAGAGGAGAAACGATTTCAGTAGCGCAGAGCGCGGGCGAGGGCAGCTTCAATGAGTTCAAAAGTGGAAATTCTAACCTTGTAAGCACCTTGGTATTCCCCAACCTGAATCATTCAAAAAGGTAAGGAAGCGCACAAGAAAACAACCGTTGAATATAATCACAGGCAGATTCTTTCTTACCTCTTCGCCCATTAAAAATACTCTAGGATCAGCTGCCATTTCCTCATCAAGCGCAGAATTCAGTGCTTCTCTCACCATCAGCTGGAATTAGGTTACAGTTGCACAAAGTAAGAGTTCACATAGCTTACTATTTCTAAATTTGTCTCTTTTTTCCTCTAAAGTAATTAACGCAGCTCAGGTACCTGCTTAACTCCAGATGAATAACTTCTCCGAGTTAAAGTAGCTGCCCCCAAACTCTGCACAAGTTGAAGGAAAAATACAAAGCAGAAAAGTGGAGGGGCATGAAATCTTATGAACTTTCGGGAAATATCATGTCAATGACATTGGTAGTTAAGACCTACCGGAGGTGTGAAGATTCTGAGGCACAGTTTAGGCTTTGCAATCCTCAACATCATGTCCTCTTCCAAGTACTGATTTAGCCTGTAGGAGTATATATAATTATGAGTTTCGGTCGACCAGCACCGAAAACATAAATGAATTTTGTAATGAGAAGAAATTAGAAGCACCGAATAAATCAAGAGGACACGATCAGCAGCTTGTATAAGCTATGCCTACGTACTTGGGCTGATATCTGTGTGTTGTGGCAGAGAGATGTGGCACTCACCCACTTCACCATACTCTTCTAGTGTT
Organism: Solanum medicagineum; assembly: GCA_026153255.1. Taxonomy (NCBI): domain Eukaryota; kingdom Viridiplantae; phylum Streptophyta; class Magnoliopsida; order Solanales; family Solanaceae; genus Solanum; species Solanum medicagineum. The sequence goes on from JAPFFP010000089.1 coordinate 2,288,171, forward strand.
CAATTCAACAAGCCTTCGCTCTTATTTAGTCCTTTTCACAAAAGTCCATATACGTGTACTGTCATGGCTGTAATTACCTGCCAAATGTTTCTCCTTCTTTCGTATCGAGGAAACACTAGATTATCCAACCACTCTCTAAATTACGTCACGTGTCATTGGGCAAATGAGTATATTGGATTGAATTTAGATGGATTCAGTAAAAATGAATTGGATCACAATTTATTAATATAAAATATAGATAAATATGGATTTAGTCAAATATGATTTGGATAAAAATAGTTCTATCCATTTTAATCTCTTAAAGCCAAAAAAATTTAATCAAAGCTTGATTGTTATTACTAAATCCCTATCACTCCAACTCTATTCCTAAATAATTATTTTTTAAAAAGAATATTTTTATCGTAAAATTTTTTTACAAAATTTTCTACTTCAATATTTTTAAGAAAAAAAAATTTCATGCGTACAAAGCGAATTAATTTGTTTTGGTTCAATTTTTCAATTTCACGGTATTTATGTCCGTCCCAATAAAAAATAATAAAAAATTTTTTGCCCCCCACCCCGACATCGAACCGAATCGAAAAACTAAATAAGTTTGATTTGGTTGATTTTTTTATTTTTCAAAAATTAGCGATTAAATACATAGTGACTTGTATCAAAATCATCCGTTATGGAGGAAGGTCTAAGCCAGCACATGAAATTAACACAGTATTTATTCTTGCCTCAATAAAAATTTTTTAAAAAAGGTTAATTCCCCCCCCCCCCCCAATCCTACTCCGACACCGAACCGAAAAATCGAATTAGTTTGGTTTGATTCAATTTTTCGGTATTTATGCCCGCCCTAATAAAAAATTTAAAAAAAGTTAATTTATTTGCCCTCAACCCCACTCCGACACTGAATCAAAAATCAAATTTAGTTTGGTTTGTTTCGATTTTTTAATTTTTCGGCATTTATGCCCGTTCAAATAAAAAAATTAATTTTTTTGCTCCCTCCATATTGACACCGAACCGAAAAATTAAATTAATTTGGTTTGGTTCGATTTTTCAATTTTTTGATATTTATGTCCGTCTCAATAAAAAATAAAAAAATTAATTTTTTTGCCCTCCAACCCACCCTGACACCGAATCAAAAAATTAAATTAGTTTGGTTTGGTTCAATTTTTTATTTTTTTGGTATTTATGTCCGCTCCAATAAAAAATTAAAAAATTTAATTTTTTTGCCCCGACCTCGACACCTAACCGAAAAATCGCATTAGTTTGGTTTGGTTCTATTTTTCAATATTTATGCCCACCCCATTAAAAAAAGTTAATTTCTACCCCACCCCTCCACCCCATCCCACCTTGACACCGAATCAAAAAATTGAATTAGTTTGGTTGGTTTGATTTTTTTATTTTCCAATATTTATATCTGTCCCAATAAAAAAAAGTTAATTTTTTTTTTTACCTTATAATTTTACACCCAAATTTGGAGTGTGCACACACCAGCCTAAATTTAGTAAGCGTGTCTCTATTTAATTTTTTTTTCTATTTACTTTTTCCCTCTTCTTGTTTTTACCATTAAAACAATATCAAATTGATAGCTAAAGAAGAAAAAAAAAAAGCCTGATTTCTAAAAAAAATTAATAAAAAAATTTTCTTCTACTGATGAATTTGAACAAAAATCATTATGCGTATTGCTCAATAATATAAATTCATCAAATGGAATCAAAGAAAAAAGCTTCTTGTAGGGGAAGAATAAGAAGAGAAATTTATTTTATTTCATCCATAGATCATTATCGCTAAATTATGAGTAACTAAGATGACATATCTAATGTTTATTTATGAGGCACTTAAAAAATGATTTGTATGTATGAAGAAGATAGAAAGTAAAGTAAACCAAGAAGAAAACTTAGAGTAAGGAGAAGAAAAAGAATTATCGAAGAAAGTTGTCAATAAATTCATATTTTGTGCCTTTCTCTTCTCCATCAAATTTAGATATGATTCAAATAGGAATTCAGAAAGGTGGTGGGTACTTTTTGTCACGATCCAAATCTAGGACCTAGACATGACACGGCGAATGGAGAACCCGAGGGGACCCCAAACAAGCCTTTTAGCATATCATTTACACATCCTCGATTGCGGAAGCAAAATAAGCATAAACAACATAAAATAGAAGGGAAGCGGGACTCAGGGAAGTCTTTAGTACTCATAAAAGCATAAAAGAGTCAAACTCATAGCATAAACATAACATAATATCTAACAACACCTCTAACTTAAAATGCAGTGGGGGCCAAGACACTGTGTCATAAAACATGCTTGTAAATCATTTAACTTGCATAATATATCATACTTGTGTGGGAAGAGACCTCAACCGACATAGACCAAGCAGCTACAACTTGGACTCTCCAAGGCCTGACACCACTCGATTTAGGTGACTGGGCGTGACACCCCCCAGCAAAGTGTGGTCTACTTGCAAAGGCAAACCAAACATGATAACATGAACTAGTTGGATCCGCTAGTATAGTTTGGAGACTAAAGACTTTATATATAAGGACCCCTTGAGTCGAGCCCCCATCTTAAGCCTCAATCCGTGCTAAGTCAAATCCTACAAAATACTTCAATTAATCATACTTTAGTCATAACATAAATAGCTTGTAAGAACATGACTTGAGTAGCTCATAAACAGCTTGACCTCTAGTAGTGAGCCTAACTTGAACATAAGAGTAGATCATAATCATCATGTACCCTTGCTTTAACATGAATGGCTCACAAGAGGTAAAAATCTTAAAATAGGGCTTAACTTGATACTTGTATAATTGTAGATACTTTTCATGAAATCAATACATAATTGAAAGCCCAATCATCATGAAGTCACCATGTAAACAATTTCAGAATTCTTGTCATGTCATTTTATCAAACACATGGTGGGTTCATAATACTTCTTCAAAATCATACAATTCAAGAGTAAAACAAGATGAGTAAACTCAATGCAAATCAACCCACCAACATGATAGTGAAACCATCATGTAGGGTACCTTGAAATACATCACAAAAACTCATAATAGTTCATGGTTTCATAGCTCAAAACATGCATAGTCTCAATAGACATAATCAATTCATGGAATAAGCTTGAAATAGACATTCATGCATAATCAATCAATACTTTGTTAAACCCCAACATGATTTATGTTCATAATAAGAGATACTCATGTATAATACAACTTGAAATCATGCAATTTTCATAAACAGAGAAGGTTGTGCTTCGTGGGTGAAAGGACCCATGGATGAAGATCCACATACCTTAAACCTTGAATTCCTTGAAATGAAATTAAAGTAGACTAAGAGCTTGAAATGATTCCTTGAGTTCCAAAATTGAGCTTGAAATCCTTAGATTTGAATAAGAGAATTGATAGAGTCTTGAGAGGTTTGAGAGAGGGTTTTGTGAGTTATAGAGTTGAAAAATGGCTAAGTATTGGTGATTTCACATTTAAATAGGCATGGGGCTATGACCCCAATGCCCTTGGGTGAAATAAGAAAACCAAGGAAAATGTTACAATGGTCCGCGCCCCAGGCACAACGCGAACCAGATGCAGAGTTTAAAATACACAGTGGCGCGCCCCAGGCGTGTCGCTCCCTGGGCACAAACAACCACTAGAAATCGTAAAATTAGTGAAAATTATTTTTCGCTTCGGGTCTTCTAAAATTCGGGTTGTACCCATTTCTCATCAATATTTTCCCTGATCGAGAATATGAAGTTGAAGTTCTGAAATCATGCACGAATTTTGAGATATATGGAAATTACGATTATGGGGCATTCCGAAGCACATAAGGGGTGTTTCAATATCTCCCGCTTGGGAACATTTGTCCCTGAATGTCAAAGAAACATGCGTTAGAGAATTAATTATGAAGATTTCAGCCCGAAAAGAATGCAATAAATGCATTTAAACACCATTTTCAAAAAGCCTCAACATGAATGTCAAAAATCATCATAAACTTGTTACCATAAACATAAATGTATACAAAATGACATGAGGGCTGAAACTTAAGAATTGAAATCATAGATGGGACTTAAGTTATTACCTTCGGATTGAGTAGAGTGGAAGAGACATGGGTATTGCTTTTTCATGTCTGCCTCGGCTTCCCATGTGACACTGTCAACTTGTTGATTCCTCCAAAGGACCTTGACGGATGCTACATCTTTGTTTCTCAACCTCTTCACTTGTCTATCCAATATCTCCACCGGGACCTCCTCATAGGTCAAATTATCTTCCACAACACCCACAACCTCTAAAGGCACTGTAACACTTGGGTCAACCACACACTTTCTCAACATGGATATATGGAAGACCAGATGAAAGATATTCATCTCTATAGGTAACTCCAACTTATATGCAACCTTGCCAACTCTCCTCAAAACTCTATAAGGACCCACAAACCTTGGGCTCAATTTCTCTTTCTTACCAAATTGGATCACACCCTTCACGGGTGAGACTTTCAAGTAAATCCAATCACCAACATCAAACTCAAGATCTCTTCTCCTTACATCGGAGTATGACTTTTCTCTACTTTGGGCTGTTTTCAGTCTCTCTCTTATCAACCTTGCCTTCTCCAAGGCTTCCAAAACCAAATCCGGACCTAGCAATGCCATTTCCCCCACATCAAACCACCCAATCGAGGATCTAAAACGCTTACCATATAAAGCTTCAAAGGGAGCCATGCCAATGCTTAAGTGGTAGCTATTGTTGTAAGCAAACTCAATAAGTGGAAGATGTTCATCCCAACTACCCTTAAACTCCAAAACACAAGCTCTAAGCATATTCTCAAGAGTTTGGATAGTCCTTTCGACTTGACCATCCATTTAAGAAAGAAAAGTTGTTCTAAGCTTAACCTTGGTACAAAGACCTCTTTGGAAAGATCTCCAAAAATGAGAAATGAATTGAGCACCACAATCTAAAATGATAGACAAGGGCACCTCATGCAATCTAATTAACTCATGAATACACAACCTGGCATAATTTTCGGCACCATAATTTTGACCGGTAGAAAGTGAATCGACTTTGTCATTCTATCCACAACAACCCAAATAGAGTCAAAGTGTCTCCTAGTCTTAGGAAATCCAACCACAAAATTCATGTTGATCTCTTCCCACTTCCAAGAGGAATCTCTATGTCTTGGGCGAGCCCACCTGACCTTTGATGTTCGTTTTCACTTATTGAAAATTGTGACATCCGGATACGAACTTGGCAATATCCCTCTTCATACTACCAAAACAATACACCTCCCTCAAGTCTCTATACATCTTTGTGGAACCGGGTGAATAAAATAGAATGAATTATGAGTCTCTTTCAAAATCAACTCCCTTAAGTCATCAACATTAGGCACATACAACGTACCTTGGTATCTAAAGGAACCATCTCCCCCTTGGGAGAAAATCACCACTTTACCATCATTCACCAAGGCTTTCAACTCTAGGAAGGCAAGGTCAAGATCTTTTTTGACTTGACTTCCTCAATCGAAGAAGATTTAGAACCATCAACAACCATTACACCACCATTTTCAACTTCATTCAACCTAACCCTCAACCTAGTCAACCGGTGAACTTCTCTAGCCAGCTCCACGTTTCCAACATCAATATGAGCTATACTACCCATGGATGCTCTACTTAGAGTATCAGCCACAACATTAGCCTTGCCAGGATGATATTGCACACATGTCATAATCTTTGAGGAGCTCTAACCACCTTATGTATCTCAAGTTAAGATCTTTTTGTGTGAACACATATTGGAGACACTTGTGGTTGATAAATACATCAACATGAACCCCATACAAATAGTGACACCAAATTGTCAAAGCAAACACCACGGCCGCCAATTCAAGATTATGGGTAGGATAATTTCGCTCATGCACCTTAAGTTGCCTAGAGGCATGCTCTATCACCTTAAACACACCCCAAACCAATTCTTGAGGCATTACAATAAACCAAGAACCCTTCCAAGCCTTTCGGTAGAGCCAAGATAGGAGCGGTGACGAACTTAGCTTTCAAAGTTTGAAGGTTCTTTTCAAATGCATCGGTCCACACGAATTTTGCCTGCTTTTGGGTTATCTTGTCATAAGGGAAGCAATAGAAGAGAATATATGACACTTTTCACATTTAGTAAATAACCTCTCATCCCTCAAGATTTGCAATACCTCCCTCAAATGATTCATATGCTCTTCCTCACTCCAAGAATAAATCAATATATCATCAGTAAAGACCACCACAAACATATCAAGGTAGGGTTTAAAGACCCTATTCATGAGATCCATAAATATAGCCGGTGCATTAGCAAGCCAAAAGACATTAACACAAAATTCAAAGTGCCCATACTTAGTCGGAAAAGCCGTCTTGGAAATATCACAGTCCCTCACCTTCACTTGGTGGTATCTGGACCAAAGATCAATCTTAGAAAAGTGACTAGCCCGTTGTAGTTGATCAAAAAGGTCACCAATCCTTGGTAGATGGTACTTGTTATTTATGGTAACCCTATTAAGTTGCCAGTAATCAATGCACATTCTAAGGGAACCCTCCTTTTTCTTGACAAACAACACCAGGGCACCCCAAGGTGACTTTCTAGGCCTTATGAAATCCTTCTCAAACAAATCCCTCAATTGATCCTTCAACTCTTTCAATTCCACCGGGGCTATACGGTAAGGGAGAATAGAAATGGGTTGTGCATCGAGAAGGAGGTCTATACCAAAGTCTATTTTCCTTTAGGGAGGAATCCCAGGAAGTTCATTGGGGAAGACATCAAGAAACTCATTGACCACCGGAACTATAGGAATGACTTTAGACTCAACATTCCTAACCCTTACAAGATGATAAAGGCAAACCTTAATCAACTTTTAGGCTTTTAGACAAGAAATGAATCTATCTTTGACTACCACATTACGACTTATCCACTTAAGGATGGGTTCATTAAGGAATTGGAATTTAACCTTATGGGTTCTACAATCAACTAGAAGCATGATATACATGTAACTAATCCATCTCAAGGATAATATCAAAATCCACCATATCTGATTCAATAATATCACAAGGAAGACTTTATGCAATACGGACACGAAACAATCTCTATAGACTCTTTTAGCAATAATGGACTCACTAATGGGGGTAGACACTTCATAAGATTCACACAACAATTCGGGACTCACATGAAGCTTTTTGGCAACAAAAGGAGTAATGAAAGAAAGAGTGGCACCCAGATCTATCAATGTATACGCATCATAATCAAAAACCTTTAGCATAATGGTAACAACATCAGGAACCTCCTCCACTCCTTGCCTTCCTTGGAGAGCACAATACCTATTTTGCCTTGGAGCACCCCATTGTTGGCCTCCCTTTTCCCTTTGATCCACATTAGCACCTTGGCCTTGAGGAATACCACCTATACCTTTGTTTTGAGTATGAGGACAATCAATAACCTTGTGACCCATTTCCACACAACCAAAGCAAGCATTAGAATTTTTCAAACATGGACCAATATGGTTTCTCCCATACTTTTAGCACCTTGGGTGGGTCATCCCACCAATTCCACCTTGGAATCTTAGGTTATCATTAGCAAATATCTTCTTAGGAGCATTGGAAGACCTTTAGACTTGGTACTTATGGCCTTGAGGAAACCGACCACCCTTAGAACATTAGAAAACGACCTTCAAATCAAGCCCTATTGGACTCCCCACTTCTTCTCTTTCTAGGCTTTTCCCCCTCTAGTTCTTCGGCATATGTTATGAGCCGATACAAATCCATATCACTCTCTAGCATGGTGGTACTACAATCTTCATTAACCAAGTCAGACACTCCTGGCATAAATTTGTTCACTCTACTCTAGGGTCACCACCAAATGTGGAGCATACTTGGGAAACTTGTTGAAGTTGAGGGCGTACTCCCTCACACTTATGGAACCTTGCTTGAAGTTCATAAACTCCACCAACCTTGGCCTCCCTTAGCTTGATAGGAAGAACCAGCATAGGAACACAACTTTGAACTTCTCCCAAGGAATAGCATCATTAACTCTCCTTTCCAATTTCTATTGTGTAAACCAAATTTGAACCACACCTTTAAGTTAGTAGGTCGCTAACTCCACTTTATCCTCCGAATTGACCCCTATGATAAATAGCATCTCATACACCTCATCGATGAACTCCTGGGGTCCTCTTCCGCTTTGCACCCATGGAACTACGGTGGATTTATTCTTGTGAAATCCCTCACCCTTGAGGCCGGAGTAGGAGCAAGAGGTGCTTGGGCCCCTTAGTTCATTTGGTTGGTCATAGCATGAGCCAACAATGTGATGGCATCCCAGAACTCTTTTTGGGCTACCCCTCTATCTTAAGGAACTTGTGGAGCAGGAGGGGCTGGTTACTCCTCAAGAGTATGGGCTCTCCTTAGCCTCCCCCTTGGTATGATGCATGATCTAGCAGAAATAATAGCATCCGTTAGGGAAAAGCCTTATATTTATGTCTACAGAACGATATAGACCATGAAGAAGTGAAACATTTCCTAAAACGCCTCATAGCCTCTCATTCATAGCTGTGGTGCGCTTCAAAACCATGAATAAGACTTTAATTGATGCGGTGTGTTCGATTTCCGAGGACTATTAACAACCTAGTGCTCTGATACCAAGCTTCTCACAACTTAAGACTAGGGCCTATACGTGACATGGCAAATGCGAAACCCGAGGGGACCCCAAACAAGCCTCTTAACATATCATTCACACATCCTCGGTCTCGGAAGCAAAATTAGCATCAACAAGATAAAATAGAAGGGAAGCGGGACGAAGGGAAGTCTTTGATACTCATAAAAGCATAAAAGAGGCAAACTCATAACATAAACATAACATAATATCCAACAACATCTCTAACTTAGAATGGAGCGGGGGCCAAGACACTTCTCGGGCTCACCCTCATGATAACTAGTGTTCAACATAAAGAAGTCTCAACATAGCAAAAGTAACTTAGATATTGTCCTCATAATTGACGACTCACTAATGCTTTCTTTAAAGTACCGAAATAGCCACGTAAAGGAGGATGATAAAAAGGAGCTCCGGTCCCTACATGGTAATATCATGTAAGGATAGAATATGAGTTAGTACGTTTTGTATGTACTAATTATACGGGGTGCAATGCATCAAAGACATAAGGAAATACATTATTCAAAATAAATCATAGTCAATGAATATATAATCTCAATATGACATACATAATCAATGCTTATAATAAAACATGCTTGTAAATTATTTAACTTGCATAATATATCATACATCAATGGGAAATGACCTCAACCAAAATAGACCAAACAGATACAACTTGGACTTCGAGGCCTGACACCCCCTCAGTTCAGGTGACCGGGTATGACACCCCTCAGCGAAGTATGGTCTACTTGCCAAGGCAAACCAAACATGATAAAATGAACTAGATGGATCCACTAGTATAGAAAAGGTAATAAACATAATCCTATGGTGGCACATAGTTTATAGACTAAAGACTCTTATGTAATGACCCCTTGAGTCGAGCCCCCATCTTAAGCCTCAATCGGTGCTAAGTCAAATCCTACGGAATACTTGAAATAATCATACTTTGATCATAACATGAATAGATTGTAAAAACATGACTTAAGTAACTCATAAACATGCTTGATCTCTACTTGTGAGCTTATCTTGAACATGAGAGTACATCATAATCATACATGAACCCTTGCTTTAACATGAATGGCTCATAAGAGGTAAACATCTTGAAATAGGGGTTGACTTGATACTTGTAAAATCGTAGATACTTTTCATGAATTCAATACATGCTTGAAAGCTCTTAATCATCATGAAGTCACTTGACTTGTAAACCATGTAAACAACTTTTGAATTCTTATCATATTATTTATCAAACATATGTTGGGTTCATGATACGTGTTCAAAATCATGCAATTCAAGAGTAAAACAAGATGAGTAAACTCAATGCAAATCAATCCACCAACATGATAGTAAAACCCTAATGTAGGGTGCCTTGAAATCCATCGCAAAAGCTCATAATAGTTTATAGTTTCATATCTCAAAACATGCATAGTCTCAATAGAAATAATCAATTCATGGAATAAGCTTGAAATAGATATTCATGCATAATCAATCAAAATTTGGTAAAACCGCAACATGATTTGTTTTCATAAGAGATACCCATAGGCAATACAACTTAAAATCATGTAATTTTCATAAAAAGAGAAGGTTGGGCTCCATAGGTGAAAGGACTCATGGATGAAGACCCACATACCTTAAACCTTGAATTCCTTGAATTGAACTTAAAGTAAACTTAGAGCTTGAAATGAGTCCTTGAGTTTCAAAATTGAGCTTGAATCCTTAGATTTGAATGAGAGAATTGATAGAGTCTTAGAGAGGTTTCAAAGAGGGTTTTATGAGTTATAGAATTGAAAAATGGCTAAGTATAGGTGATTTCAGTGGGTATGAGACTATGGCCCCAATGCCCTTGGGTGAAATAAGAAAACCAAGGAAAATGTTACATTGATCCATGCTCCAGGCGTGACGCGGACCAGACATGGAGTTCAAAATACAAAGTGACGTGCCCTAGGCATGTCGCACCCTGGGTGCGGACAGCCACTAGAATTCATAATAGTAGCAAAATTATTTTTCGCTATGAATCTTCTAAAATCTGGGTTATACCCACTTCTTACATAATTTTTCCCCATGATCGAGAATATGGAGTCGAACTTTCGAGATCACGCACGAAATTTGAGATATATGGAAATTACGATTATGGGGCATTCTGAAGAACATGAAGGGTGTTTCATTTTTTTAATTAACAAAAGTAAATAATTGAAACATAAAATCCTAAAATAAATAAAATTGATTTATTTCTAGATTTAATTTATACCTTATTTTATTAATTTAGTACTGTGCAACAATCCAGCTTAAGATGATAGGATTTTAAGTTATGCAGGTCTAGACCCAAAGTGCACAATATCACTAACATGCTATCACGATTCAAGTTATGCCTTAGACATGACACGGTCATTAGAAACCCAACGGACTCCAACCAAGCCTCTTAGTATACATTGCATTCATAAGGTAAGAAGAAATATCAAAGACATGTATAGAAATATGGAAGACATGATAAGTAATTCTGTCACGACCCAAACATTGGGCATGATGGCACTCGTCTTAACCCACCAAGACAAGTCAGCCTACAACCCTACTATAACCTTTGATTTGCAAAATTATATAAAAATGAAAATTCAATTGCGGATGGTAAGTCAACTTAATGAAATTCCCCCAAAATCTGGTTGTCACGT
>JAPFFP010000089.1:2299575-2317111 GCA_026153255.1 Solanum medicagineum
TATATACACACATACATACATACATGCATCCATATATATATACATATGTGTGTGTGTATTGCAATAAAGTTAAAAGTTTCTTTATACAACAATTTAGTAAGTTTAATTCATGTGTCCCGACCCGGTCTTAAGACTTGTACCATGTTAGTTTTTTATAACCTATAGACGTGTGTCATGTTGATTATAAACATGTTTACATTATTAGCAGAAAAATCATACATCCTATCTAATTATTTCTCAAAGCATATTAACCATGAACACATTAATTCTCTCTAAAAATACTGATATTAAATCGAAAAGCCAACTTCATAGAATTATTATCAAATAAGTTTGTTGGAAAATTGGACAAGTTCAACAGCAACTTCAATTTAATGTTAAAATCAAAACAAAACAAAATAAAAAAATATATACAATAAGTGAAATCAGCACACTTTGTTGCAATATCCTAAACCATCTATCATTTTCATCTTCAGTAAAACATTTGGTCCAATTTCCTATGCCATAGCTGCCTTGAAAGCTGAAAGATTAAATCACCAAAAGGAGGTATCTCCCTTTTGAAATCAATAATAAACTTGACCTTCAATCTATCAATCTCCTCGGTTATCTGGTGCTTATCAAGTAATTGGACGTTTAATTTTTTATGGATATAGTCGTGGAAGATGCAGGGTTCAATGTGAATGTATTTTTCATGTTGTGACTCAAGCTCGATCTAACCCTTAAGAAGAGTTATCTGCTCTTCTTCACTCCATTCGTGATGAGGAGCCTTAGTAGTAACAGGTTTTTCTTCTTCAATTGCCTTAGACAACATATTATTAAATTTTCCTCTTTTTTTCGTGAAGCTAGAGAAATTTTCTTTTATTGTATTTATAGAGTCATTAAATATCCTTGTTTAAGTAATACTCCTATTCAGAGTTTGCTTATTCTTGTGGAGTCCTAGTCTATTTGTTTCTCTTGCTTTGAGATAATTACTCTTTATAATATAAAATTTAGAGTTTGCTTATTCTCGTGGTGTCTTAGTCTATTTGTTTCTCTTGCTTTGAGATAATTACTCTTTATAATATAAGACATAATATTACTTCTGTATGTAATGTAACATACATTTGACATTAACTTTGATGTGCGTATAAAAAATTTATACGATCAGGAAACTATAGATAATAGTCATACTTTTTTCAAGTAATATTGCCCTTCTTCACGAAGAATAATTATAAGTTTAGGAAAATATTAAAAGTAATTTGAATTCTAATTATACTATGATTTCCTAGTTTTTAGAGTATTTCCTTTCCTAATCCATCACTCTATAATTTATCTCCTTCTTGTAATTTGAATTTTAATTATATTGTACTTTAAATTTTGGTTAATAGTTAGCATACTTTCAATAAAGTCACAAATAACTAATTTGAGTCCAAATAAAATACAAACTTGCTATAATTAGAGAGTCATAAAAATTTAAATTAAGGAAGCCTAATAAAAAAAAGAAAAATAAACAAAGAAGAAAAGAATATACTCCTAATACTAACAACGGGCTTTTATCAAACTATTGGGTGCTCACAGAACCTCTCAACTCAACTACATTGTTCTCATATTAAAAACACTCCTATTTTAACTTGAAGATCCACGATCCCAATATAGCCCAATTTCATCACCAATGTCGAATCCGTGATGGTTGAAAAGAGAATATTCATCAATTATGAATGCTGCTGATGAATACAGTCTCTTTAATGTTGCAGAAGTTCTTATTATATTCTTATTGAGCACAATAATATTAAAAGTACACGAAGGGACAGGCGGACTAAATTAGGAACTTTAAGAATTATCATAGTGCAAATATTCCAATTTCATAATCCAATCTTCAACTATTACAAGTATATGAGACAATAGAAGAAGACCAAGTTCAAGTTTTCGAATAGGGAGAACTACATCATGGAATCCTGCTACTTTGGGCCGAAAATATTTCAAATGTTTTCAGCTCAGCAAAAGGAAAAACTAGTAGCTGCACCTCAAATCGAGTTTGTAGAATCTAAACCATCCAAGAATGATGAGCCATCTGTGGCCTGTTCTAATGATTTGACATTAGCAGCAGATGCAAACTCTTGCACCAGAGGTCAACAAACAGTGAAACATTGTTGTTCTCAAGCTAAACTGCTACAAAACATCACACTGCTAATTATCTTGAACTTCTAAAATAACAAATAATTTCAGGCAACTTTTTTAGAAACCAGGATGGATAATTTGAGACGGAGGGAGTGTATTATAGTATCACCAACTTCCTTCTACAAGACTTGTTTCTAAGAAAACAGTGTGTGCCTGCCAAATTTGAATCTAGGAGGACTTTATTATGTCGACATTGTTTTTGCTAGTTGAAATACTTGTGAGATATTTGAGCATACCACACATAATTAAGGGGAAATACCTCATCCACTATCAGCTTGGTTGCAAAGTTCTACACCTTTTGGAATTCTATCACATGCTTAATGCGCGTGCCAAGAGGATTCAATAGGAATTAGCTTCACCCAGGAGTGGAAGCTTCTGCTACTACTGTTGGTTGCAATCCTGAATCTCATGACAATTTTGAGCAACATAGATTTGTGAACATTCACTGCAGGCAAAAAATAGTACAACTTTGTTGATAAAGAAATGGCACTGGAAAATCGATGTTAGCTACTTCAGCAGAGATACAGCTATTGATGTTTTCACATACATCCAACTTCTACTTTCGAAACACATATAGTAATCCTTCTTCTACAATATAAATAAATATACAGTTGATCACATATACATACACATACATATACAGTTACAATTAAATATTGTATCTATGCGATTTCAGTTACTATTAACAAAAATCTCATAATTATTTATAGAGCGTTAATAGTAATAAACTGACATGGATGTCCATCTAGTCCATGAAACATCTATGCGAATTATGACCTTAAAACTATTTCATTGGTTGTAGGAACTTCATAAGCTGTTGTTCTGTTATTGTTTAATGCTTTAAGATAGAATAAAGATCCCAGCAACAAAAATTTATTCAACTGTTCTGTTATGCTTTCAGATAGAATAAAGATCACATTTTCGAGTACTTTTTGGGTCGTTTGAATATCATTGAAATGACCCAAAAAGTACCCGAAAATGTGCCTCGGAAGTGCCCGGAATCGTAATTTTAATATATCTCAAAATCCATCCGTTATTTCGAAATCTGACTTTATGTTCTTGTTCGGGGGGAAAATTAAGTGGGAAATAGGTCTAACCCAAATTTTAGAGCAGCAGCAGCAAAATTTGAATTTTCAAATTAAGCTGAAAAACAGTGTAAGTGCGCGTTCCTTCCGCGGCATGCACTAGTGTTAAAACTATCCTGATTTTTGACTTCGGTCCAAGACTTTTAAAAAGACTTGAACCTAAGGATTCCCATACGTGAAAATACCTACACTTAGCCTTATTTCACCCTGATGTCATCCTTAACATTTCTCAATATCTTCTCAAACACTTAGACTCATATTCCACCCTTAATTCAAGTCCCAAAACTCAAGACCAATTTTAAGGATTTCATTCAAGCTTCAAGTCTCCATCTCCAATCTTTTCAATGGTTCTCCAAAGTCAAGGTATGTGGGTTTCAACCATTGGGTCCTTCCACCCGTAGTGCCCTAATCTCCTTTTTACTCAATTTGCATTGATTTAAAGTTGCTTTTACAATTTACTAGTATAAACTATGTTAAAACTATGTAAAGTTGTGACTGTTTTGCTATGGTTTGAGCTATAAATCTTGGATCTCTTGTAAGATTTGGTAAGTGGTTTCGATGTATATTGCTTGGGGGTGTTATAAGGTGTTGATTGATGGTTTTACAATAGATTTTTTTGCATGATTTCATCTCTTTATTTCATGATTTTATACTAGTATTTCACACCCGCCAAGTGTTTGATAAAATGTCTAGTTTATGGATTCTTGAGGAATTGAAGGTCCAAAGCATGAGATATGATATAATTAATGTTATGATAATGAAATGAGCTTATGTAAATGATATACTCTAGATAAAGTGTTGCATTTAGACCATGCCCGATCCAGGGGGACTAAGAGTCTGGATAACCAAGATGGGGTTTTGTACTCATCAACCATGTGAGGGGGTTTGTACTTCACCACCAGGGTTATAGGGTGAGATTATCATCAACCATGTGAGTGATTTGTTCTTCA
Organism: Solanum medicagineum; assembly: GCA_026153255.1. Taxonomy (NCBI): domain Eukaryota; kingdom Viridiplantae; phylum Streptophyta; class Magnoliopsida; order Solanales; family Solanaceae; genus Solanum; species Solanum medicagineum. The sequence continues at coordinate 2,303,765 of JAPFFP010000089.1, forward strand.
CCACAAGGGTGATGGGGTGAGATCATCATCAACCAACCAAAGGGTTTGTACTTTGGAAATCTTGCTTGGTCTCTTCTACACATATGACATTCTATATGAGCATGAGTTACTTAAGCTTGTTGTACTTAAGCATTGATTATACATGTCATATTGTTATATGATGTCTATTGCCTATTGTTATGCATTTTGATTATGATGCCTATCTCTTGTTGCATTGCATCCTACCTACTTAGTACATTCAAATGTACTAATGCCGCTCTTGACTACATGATCTCAGAATGTAGGAACTGAAGCCCAAGTTGATCATCCTCCTCCTCCACGTGGCTAGTTTGGTATCATTCAAGCTAGTTGGTGAGTACTCCATTCTGGGGACGTTGGTCTATGTTTCTCTTATTATTTAATGAGACAATCTTCTTTATTGCTTATGTAGACTATGAGGGTGAGCCCGGTTCCTTTGTCTTGGCCCCCACTCTTATCGACACAGTAGAGGTATTGTTGAACATGATATGCATCTATCTTATGAGCCTTGACTCTTTTACCACTTGGTCTTGATGTTATGCAAGCTCTCCCTTAGTCCCTATTCCTCTTGCGTGCATCTCTCTTGTTGTTTTATCTCACTTCCGTGACCAAGGACGTGTGTATGATATACTAAGAGGCTTGTTTGGGGTCCCTTCGGGTTCCCCATTCACCGTTCATGTCTACGCCCTAGGCTTGGGTCGTGAGATATGTGGATGTATTTGTTGAGTACATATAATATCAACGCCAATTTTGGCTGTAAAACTATTCAACTGATTGTACGAACTTATCAAGATGTTGTTCTGTTACTATTTAATGCTTCAGATAGACTCAACAAAAATGTTTGTTCAACTGATCATTTTGAATACAAATCCAAGATAAACATTATGCAATTGATGCTTGTATTGTGCGCATTGTGAAGAGTTCTCCCTCATCAACAACTAGTTTTGAAGTGTGCTGGGCAGTTGACCAGAATATTGAAGCCTGATAGGGAAGCTGTCAAACAGCAGATTGAAGCTCTTGTCATCCAACAATACTTGGAAATAGACCAAGAAAATCTGAACTTGTACCAGTACTTGGCCTAAGGCAACTCTCGAGTACATCTGAAACAAAGAGATCTCAAATGAGTTGGTAGTGTAGATCATGAGGTGTTACAACACATTCAATTCAACGGAGAACAGATCAAGAGAATATAAAAATTCAAATTGCTTACCTGTTTCTCCGCTAGCAATCGTAAAATCTTTCTCATGGCAATATATGCACCATAACACATAATAATACAGTACATAATTCTTTCCTCTTTAGCTAAAGAAAAAACTGCTCGAATGCATTTTGTGGATCGTTATTCACTATAAGTGCACTACATTCACTTTCCTGTCACTCGGACAAGAGAGAAAGAGAACTCCACCAAGAATACAGATAACCTATTAAATCTAGTCCTTTCTTTCCCTGGTCAAGTTGCAAAATATGTACATTGTTCAAAAGAGTTGATTTTCACCTATAACTGGACTCCAGTTACCTGCACCACACAACATCAAGATCAATAATCAGATCTATGTTAACTGTAATCACTCTGTCATAAATCCTGTTTCTTTTTAAGAAAGCTATTAGAACGCAATCATACAAAAGATATTATACTTCTCATTGACTATGCTATGACAAGGAGGGTAAAGATGCTTAAATGCTGTAAGATTTTATTGACGAAAGAGAAAAATGGCATAAATTAAATACCATAAAAGAGCCAAGAAATACAAAGTTTCTGCTCCCACAATAGCGTCTGTTTCCAACCGTCACGATTTGTGCTGGAAGAAGAAGCACATGTACCAATGCTATCTTCAAAAATATTTGAAGCACGGATAGAGCTACCACCAGCCAATGTTATCCCTCCAACACTTATTCAATAGAGCCAGTGAGACCAACCCAAACTTATCACAAGTGCTTAAATTTGGATCAACAAAATTCCTCTCCAATTCCCAATTCATTTGCCAACTCAAACCCGAAAATTAATTTTACTCCCAATTTTAATTCACTTCAAAAATTCTAATCCTGGCCCCAACTTTGGTTCAATCTACAAGTATTTGAGCAAGATGAAGCAAAAGATACTTTCATTAATGTTGATGATCGACTGCTATATACACAAGGGAAAAAACAAAGTTTGATAGACTCCTCTTACCGTGGAACTAAAAGAAGTAAATTATTAAAACCCCTGAAATAGTGGAACTAAAATAACAACCTATACAGTAAAATAAAATAGTAAAAATAGTAATTAACACGGTTCTAACACCCCCCCCCCCGCCTCAAGTTGGATGGTGAGCAACAACACCGAGCTTGGACACATGGTGATGAAAGGATGTTCTTGGAAGTGGTTGGTTAGAGAATCAGCCAACTGGTCAGAACTGGGAATGTACTTTAAGAGAAGTCGCTTATCACTAAATTGTTGGCGAACATAGTGGAATTGAACCGCTATATGCTTCATGCAGCGATGAAGATTATTGTTCTCACATAAGTAGGTGACAGCAAGGTTGTCGCAAAAATAGTAGGTGGTGTGAGCACTTTGACATGGAGTTCCTTGAGAAGATTTTTCACCCATATGGTCTCATCAACAGCACTAGCAACATCTCAGTACTCTGGTTCGGTTGATGAGTGAGCTATGTTATGTTATTTTTTTTATGACCAACTAAATGGAGCAAGGCCAAGAAAAATAATGTAACATGTGGTGGAACTTCGATCAGTTAGGTTTCCAGCTAAGTCAGCATCAGAAGAACACAGAGAGATTAAGACTGGTGCTTGGATCAATTCAAAGTCCATAATTAGAAGTGCTTTTGAGATATCAAATGAGGCATTTAACAGCTTTCCAGTGAGCTTCAAATAGGGAAGCATAAATTGAGACAACTTATTCACTGAGTAAGAAATAACGGGCCTTATAAAGGACAAGAATTGCAACTTTCCAATGACTTTTTAGTACCCAGTGGCATCATGAGATGTAGTACCACCATCTTGTAGAAGAATTTGAGAAGAACTCATAGGCATGGAAACACGCTTATAGTCTTGCATCAGAAGGTCATGAAGAAGATCAGAGACATACTTTGCTTAAGAGAGCAAGATACGTTTGCCATCTCGATGAACCTCAACTCCAAGCAATTAGGATAGAGGGCCACGATCTTTAAGTGAAAATGGGAAGCCAAGGAAGAGATAACCTGATGAACCACTGAAGGATTGTTTCCAGTAAGGATGTAAGGATTATGTCGTCGACATAGACTCAAAGATATAAAGCACCACTAGAGTCATGGTAAACAAATAGAGATGGATCCGAGTGATACTTAACAAATCCCAAATGGAAAAAGATAGGATGTCAGTTCATTGTACCAGGCGCGAGGCGCTTGCTTGAGACCATAAATAGCCTTACGCAATCGACAAGCATGCGTAGGATGAGATACATTCTCAAATCCAGGAGCTTGTTTCATGAAAACCCATTCTTCAAGTGTGCCTTGTCAAAACGCATTGTTTACATACAACTGATGTAAAACCCAATTGTGTCGTACTACGAGTGAAAGAACAATACGAATGGTCATAGGCTTGACAACTTGACTGAACGTGCAGTGATAGTCAAGACCTGGATGCTGACTTAATCCATTTGCAACCAATTGAGTTCTATACCTTTCAGCTGAGTTCTGTTTTAGCCTGTAAATCCACTTACAATCAACAACATGCTTATTAGAATCTGGGGGGAACCAATTCCCAAGTTTGATTCCGAATTAATACATCAAATTCAATTTTCATAGCCGACCTCCACTCTGGATGCTTTAGGGCCTACTTTAAGTTATGAGGGGTAAAATTGGTAGGAAGATAGACATGGTAATTGAATGGTTTTTTTGGGTAGAATATATTATTTTGTGATCATGTTATTGGGAGGGTTGGCAATGGAGGTGGGGATGGAGTAGTTAGTGGAAAACTCACTGGATCTACGGGAAGGTTGTGAAGGCAGGTGGCAGAATTGGTGATTTGTTTCTATGATAGTAGGTGATAAGATTGGAGGCTGGATTACATGAAGGGAATAAGTATTGGGGGGAAGAAGAAAGTTGAGAAAGTGAGTTACCTGAACCCCTGGGATTCATATGATTCTGGCTGGAGGAGGCAGACTCACAAGCTGGACCACTAGTAGGAGTCTCTCGAATAGGCAGATGTGACGAAAGCTGAGAAAGAACAAGGGAAAGTATTTGAGTTTGAGAGTCGGCAAGGGTATCACCAACGTCCCACTTGAGCATAACAGATTCGTTGGGAAGATAGGAGAATATTGTGTGAAAGGAAAAAACATCTTCAAAAAACTTTACATCTCGCGAGATATAAAACTTAGAGTGAATGGGATCAAAACATTAATGGGCATAATCAATCTAAGAAAAGCCAAGATAAACACATGGAGCGGACCTAGGCACAGGTTTATGGGTGGTGTAAGGCTTAATCCATGGGTAACATAGACAACCAAAAGTTCTAAGAGAATCATATTTAGGCTTTACACTAAGCAATTTTTCATAAGGCAATGTGTTATTTAAAATTTGTGTAGGCAGTCGATTAGTAACATAGACTGTATGTTGAGAAGAAAATGACCAAGAAATTTGAAGGCAAGTATGCCTCATGTAAAAGCATTTTGGAAGTTTCAATAATGTGTCGTTGAAAAAACTCGGCTATGGTCACTCTTTGCGGTTTATGAGGAGGAGATACAAGGTGTTCTTTCTTCAATTCCTTATGTTTGAGGAAGAGTTCATAATAAATTAGTTTTGCATATAAATCATCATATGAGATGATGGAATCTCTTGCCCGAATTGAAGAAGAAATCGCACGAAAATCTGATCCAAGACCACCTAGTATTTTCACTACTAATTCATCGTCGATGACTTAGCACCGACAGTGGAGAGTTCATTGTAGATAGAGAACACTTGATGGAGATAATCAACAACTAGATGAGAGCCCTTTGATAGTCAAGCGAGCTGGTCACGAAGGCTAAAGATTCGTGTTTGGGACTTGTTGGCATAAGCCAGGTGCAGGGAGTCCCAAGCATGTTTAGTAGTGGGGTAGTAGCCGCAATTGAAGCAATCATTGGATCGACAGAACCCATGATGGCATTTTGGATCAATTGATCCTGGCGGAGCCAAGAGTGGTATGTTGGGTTCATCAATTCTCTTTTATTTTATGTGATAATTGATGGAGAGGCAGGAGAGGAGCCATCAAGATGACCGAACAGATCATACCCCCAAAAGCATGGAGATCTGGGCTTTTCAGGTGCGAGAATTATGGCTACCAACAAGCTTGATAGGTAGCTGAGACACTAGATTAAACTGAACAACAACGTTAGAGTTGCTGCCAATGGAGTATGCATTCCGTACATTCCTAGACATGTTAACTGTGAATTTGGTAGGTGTAGGATCGAAAAGAAAAACTCGAAGAGTTAAGACCTATGCTCTGAAACACTATAAGTATTTGAGAAAGATGAAGCAAAAGATACTTTCATTAATGTTGATGATCGACTAATATATATACAAGGGAAAAAATAGTCTGATAGACTCCTCCTACGGTGGAACTAAGAGAAGTAAAGTTTTAAAACTCCTAAAATAGTGGAACTAAAATAACAACCTATACAGTAAAATAATATAGTAAAAATAGTAATTAACAGGGTTCTAACACAATCCCGAGTCAATTCAATCCCTTCTCTATCCCATGAAGAGAAGACGAGGTAGATCAACCATTAAACAACCTTTGTACCAGGTATCCAATGATTTTCACAGTAAACCAGATGAAGAACAGTGTACATTGCTTTCTTCATCTTCTTCAGGTAAATTTAGCAAACCCTAAGTAGAAAGTTATGATTTCTCAAAGAGAAGTGGGGGTTCTAAAGTGATTAGAAGAGTTAATAGGAGTAGACGAGTTGTTACAGATGAGATTATCTGTATAAACAAAAGTTGGCTTTTGAAGCTTCAATTGCATAAGTGTTAGTTTTTCGTCTGACTTGTTATCGATGAAGAAATTGATGCTGGGGTTGTTAGTGTAGTTGGTGGGGTTGAATAGTATAACTATACTTTAATTAGAAATCATATTAATACCAAATAGCGTGAAAATATGTCGGTTTGGGTGAGTAAAGATGTGTTTGTTGATTTATACCTGAATGCTATAGTAGGCTATTGGATTCTGTGTGTAACTATTTGTTAATGTATGTATATATTAATTTTGGGGTGGCTTTGTCTATTAAGGACAAGATTCCTGCTGAACCAAGCAAAGGTAGAGTGGTTGTTATCGAGGAAGGTCTTGATGGGTTGGCAGCTACGAGTCAACTAATGCTATTTGGCTTTGAGATTACTGCTTTGGACGAATGAAAGCGTGAAAGTGGAAGGGTGTCTACAGAAAATATGGAAGAAGGGAATTAGGTGGTAGCTTCAGATTTAGGAGGGAGTGTTTTGAAAGGTACACTAGGGAATCCGCTTGGTTTGTTGGAACAACAGCTATCGTATACACTTCAGAAGGTGAGAGACCAATGTCCACTCTATCGTGCTGATGGAAAGCCTATAGATGAGTATTTGGATAGAAAAAGTAGAGGTTGCTGATAACGGGATTTTGGATAGAGCAAACAAGCTTAGGCTAGAATTATATCAGGATAGTTCTCTTGGAGTAGCATTGGAGACTTTGCGAGAATATTTTGGTGACGCGATGAATGATGAGGAGATGAGATTGTTTAATTGTCATCTAACGAATCTGGAAACTATAAATGTAGATTTGCTTTCAAATATTTCATTAGCATTTTGGGACCAAGATAACCCCTATGATAAGTGAGGGGATCATTGCTTTGCTTCTTGCCAGGTGAAAATAGAAGACTAATTCATGCCTTGGTGGAAAATGAGTTTGTCATTTTTGAAAGAACTATGCATGCTATTTGTTAGGATAGTGATAGTGTAAAGGTTGCTACTGGGGACCAAGTATTCGAGGGAGATATGGCACTGTGCACAGTTCTTCTAGGAGTTTTGAAGAATGGTTCGATCAAGTTCATTCCTGAGCTCCCCCAACAAAAGCTGGACAAAATAGAAAGATTGGGATTTGGATTGTTGAATAAAGTAGCACTGTTATTCCTTCATGTATTCTGGGACTCTAATGTTGAAATTTTTGGACTTGCTAATAAGCTGGAAACAACAATTGCTGGTGGGCCATTATTGTTAGCTCTAGTTGCTAGAGAAGCTACACGCAAATTTGAGATAATGCCCCCTAACGATACAGTGACCCATGTTCCACATAAACTTGGAAGGAGATATGGCATTGTGCACCGTTTCTCTTGGAGTTTTAAAGAGTGGTATGACGGACTTTTAGGTAAGGGAACCAAGCTCAGGCAAGAAGTTTCCTCTGGACAGGAAGCACAGATCCATAACCCCTACACACTGGATGAGACCCAATGTTGTCATTATGAATATTCAAACCTGGATGAAGTGATATCCCTCATCACAAACCAGTAGAAGGGCCGATTCCTGACTTGACAGAGACGTAGAGCAAAAAGAAGCTCACAACTACATCTGTTCTGATATCCCCAGCAGATAATGGGGTTCCATTGCCTCTGCCCATTTTTTTATCCTTCCTGTGAAACAAGTTAAAATGGAATAGGAATGATACCTGACCATTTTTCTCTTGAGAGTGTCTGGTTTTGACTTTGCATCCCCTTTTTTAAGCACAAATATTAGTAAAGCATGTTTGCAATGATTAACAAGATATTTGAAGGCAAAAGGCTACAAGTTTAATTGACGAATTACAAATACTGAATCTATTTAAATGATTTAATATATTAGTATGATGTAGTACAATTGTAATGTGAAAATTGACAAAAGTCTCTTTCACCATGGTTAGCTGTTACCTTTATAGCGAGGATTTTGTTTCGCAACAATTCTAACATTTCATGTAATGATGTCGAGAATGACATAGTCACACTATAAATACAACACATACAGATCACTTTATTTATATTATGCCCAGTCAATGCTGCTACACAAAATCGGACAAAGAAATATAAAAATTTGATCATAATTCTTGAAGCACAAATTTAACAAAATGAAGTCAATACCACGTAGTTGAAACTTCATACAGAGTTGGCGTAGCACCGCTCATCCCTAATTTGGTAAAGTCCGGATGGAACTCAAGATTAGGAAGTTAGACGCGCCACTAAAATTTAGAAACATTTTTATCACGTAAGAAAAGGATAATGAAGGATTCAACTGGGTATGTTGTTGTTGTTGTTTAAGAATTGGACAATGAAGAATAATAAAAGTAGCAAGCAGTTGATTGACCAAGAGAAACAAATGTCAATGACAACTAAATATTTAAATGTAAACAACGAAACAAAAACTAAAGCAAACACACAAACTAATTTGAATTGACAATTAAAGCTATGTAAGATAACAAGTTCACATTCTTGAAAGAAATTTATGTGACGATACATAAAAAGAATCTTGACTTGATAGGTCTAGGTTTGGTTTAGGAGTCATCCAAAAGAGCTTGCCACATACACAACAATACTATATGTAATATTAAGTTGTTTATTTTAATTTTTTATTATTTGCTATATTAATAATCCTAAATGAATATTTTAGATTTAAAAAAAAATGTCATGATAAACGTAAATGACATTTTTCCACTTCTTACTTCAGTGAAGATCTAAAAATCTAGTGATACGTATCATACACGATAATTGCATTCATTTTTAAGAACAGCAACAAATATAAGATTTTAGAGACAATTGATTTACGGTAGAGTTAAACTTTGCAAGTAGCTACAAAGTAGTATCAAGGAGTACAAAAGAGGCGATGAACCTGCATTACAAGATTAATTCTATTAAATAATATTTAAAGGTATGAACATGCACAATAGAGCAGTTCTTCTTTAACTATATCTAACCTTATAGAACTTTAAATAAGGAAATATAATCCAGCAAGTGTATTTTATATGAATAATGAGACATCGATCTTCTATATCAAGTTTCCTTTAGTACTTTAACAAAAAGATGTTGGTGTTAAAATAATTATTCATGGTAATGTTTTCTAGACTTACGCATTAGGGTTGAAGTGAGGTCGAGATAGTTTGGTCATATAAAGTGGAGATGCGTAGATGCCCTAGTTATGAACTGTGAGAGGTTAGTTGTTCTAGATTTAATCATTAAGTTTGCGGTGATTATGTTGGCCTGAGAAGTACTAGGGTTGAGGTGACTAGGCAGGATATGGTACAACATCAACTCACGGGATCATCGAAGAAATGATGATCCTTTACAGAAGGGTATAGAAGCCAAAGATTAGGATAGAAGGGCATCAGGTACGCGGACATATATTTCCCCACTCTCAAAGTGTTAGTATTGTTCTTCTTTCTTTCACTATCTTTAGATTAGTATTACTACCGGTTTGTATTTAACCTCATTATATTATTTTCTTGTTATTTCAGCATATTATTACGCCTCTTATACATTGTTTGCAAAGCCAAAAGGGTATTGAAAATAGCCTCTCTCCTTGTCAAGGAAACGATAAGGTCCACAAACATTTTATTCTTCTAGGTCCACAATTATTGCATTATGCCTACTAAACGCCCCAACTTACTGGTGTCGCTTTTCGCGTGCATTTAGCCTGTTAGGTCTGGTTATCTTATTTCAGCATTTACTGCATAAAGTAAGCATGCAAACAATTTTGCTATAGGAAAATCATAAGAGTTTATCCAAACAAGGATCCGAGCAACTATTTCCAGAGCTGAAAAACATAACAAGTATATAAATAGAAACTAAATCATACTTGAGTAATTTCTAAGAAAAATGAAGAAATAAGATTATTATAGAAAGAAATTAGTTTATTCTTTACCATAAGCGATGAAGGTCAATTGTTAAAAAGCAACATAAAATTCTGTGTCATTTTCATAGTGAGATAAAACAAAGTTAGTTCTTGGCTGTCAGTGTCTTAATACACTTTAGACATGCCTTTAAAAAGTCATCTCCTGATGCACCCACAACAAGGTTAGAGTAGGAACCAAAACTGAATGGATCGCTACCCCATCTTTTGTACGTTAATTCCTTGTGGTTCACATATACCTGATAATAATGCCCAAATCTCATCACAACATTATCTCTATGAACATAAGTTTCATCTGTACTATAATCGATGCATTTTCAAACATATATGCCTACGTAGCACTAAAAATATATATAGCAGATGACGAAATCAACTCTGAAGGATATAGTTGAGACAAGAAAAATGTAAAGAGTAACAGATTACTCACTTTTCTCAATATGTTACTCTAGTGTCTTCCCTATTTTAAGAATAGACAGAATGTTAAACAAAGCAAATCTTATCTGTGCAGCAACTTTTTTAAAATAAAAAAACAAAAATCCTAACTTCATATTCCAGAGTTTCTCAATTCTCAAAAAACACAATACGTACATGCTTCAAATTGAAACTCAGTGAATACAAATGGGCATGACACTGACACTCTTTCAACCGCTCAAATGTAGACCAAGATAACATCTATTTACTTCTCGAGCACCTCCACTCTTAGTGTTGAACTTAGCGACCGTTGTTATAATGAATTGTTAGCTCTGACCTTCCTGATCATCTATATTAGAAGAAATAGAAGACTTCAAACCAGAGGATTTTAGCATCGTATTTTCATTGAAGGTGACGTCTCTACTAAGAATGATCTTCTTAGTCTCAGGACACCATAATCTATAGCCCATAGATTAAGAAGAATAACCAATGAAAATGCATTTTATAGCTCTTGGAGCTAATTTTCCATCATTAATATGAGCATAAGTAATACACCCAAATACTTTAAGGAAAGAATAGTTGATGGGTGTACCTGACCATACTTCCTCTAGAATCTTGAAGTTAATTGTAGTGTGTGGAGATCGATTGATAACATATGCTGCTGTAGAACAGACTTCCATCCATAGATCCCGTCGATGCCACAAATGAGCATTGTAGAGCATCCAGCGAGCTCTTTCTGGCAGAGTTTTGAGACCTTTCGAGAAGTGTTTTATGTCTAGCAATATCGGCTTGTGCACAGAACTCTGTGAAGTCTCCATCACAGAAATCCAATCCTTGATCTGTCTTCAACTTCTTTACCTTTCTGCTTGTCTAATTTTCAACAAAAGCTTTCCACCTTCTAAGGTAGACAAATATTCATTTTTATGCCTCAAGAAATGAGTCCATACTTTACGAGAGAAATCATCAATGATGGTCATCATAAAGTGCTTACCAGTGCATCATGGGACTCTAGAAGAACCCCACAGATCAAAGTGGACATAATCAAGAATACCTTTAGAGATATGAGTGGTAGTAGAAAAACTTACTTTTTTGTCTCCCATAAATGCAGTGCTCATAGAAATCAAGCTTACCCATTCTGTGTGAGCCTAGAAGATATGTTTTTTAAGGATATCTATGCCTTTCTCACTCATATGACCTAGGCATATGTGCCATAGATGAATGTGATTAGCAGCAGAAAGAGAGGATGAATTGGCTGCAGAACCTATCACTGTATGTCCTTGCAAAATATTCAAACTTCCAAAATATTCAAACTTCCATCTCTAATGACTTTTAGGAGAACTAGGGAACCTTTGAAGACTTTCAAAACTCCACTTTAGCTGAGAAATTATAGCCATGTTTCTCCAGATGCCTAGTGATATCAACTTTCGTTTTAAATTGAGAACATGTTGAACCTTAGTTAATGTTTGGATAGTACCATCATGTGTCTTGATTTTGATTGAACCTATCCCAACAGCCTTGCATGGGGAATCATTTCACACAAGACAGTGCCACAATCAATGGATTCATAAGTGGTAAACTAGTCCTTGTGAGGATATATATGATAGGCTCAACCAGAATCAAGAACCCATTCATTAAGACTCTTCTTAGAAGAAAATACGAGTAACAATGGGTCACCTTCTAATTCTATTTCAACAAAAATGGCTTCAACATTTTTTTGAGGTTGTTTAGATTTTTCTCTCTTTTCTTTCTTATTTTTTAATTTATAATATTTAGAAATTTCATGCCCTAGCTTCTTGCAATAGCGACAAGTTGTGTTGGCTTTATGTCCCCTAGATTTGGAGCTTGAATTTCTTTTATGACTATTTACTTTTCCATGAGTCCTCCCTCTTACATGAAGTCCTTCGGCTTTATCTTTAGAATGCACTTCAAGGTCAAATTTTTCTTTAGAGAGAAGGGATGCTTTAACATCTTCAAATGTTAAAGTATCATGATTGCCGTATAAAATTATTTCCTTGAAGTGTTTATAAGAGGGAGGTAAGGAGACGATTATTAAAACAACCTCATCCTCATCTTCAACTTTAATATCCAAATACTCAAGATCAATAATAATAGAATTAAACTCATTAAGATGAGCTTGAATAGAAGTAAGTACCTTCAGCCATGCGAATAGTATAAAGTAGTTCTTGAGATGAAGCTTGTTGGCAAGACTTTTTGTCATGTAAAGCGACTCTAACTTTGTCTATAGCCCAGCTTTCGTTTTCTTATGAACAATGTCACGTAATACCTCCTTTGAGAGACATAATTGTATAGCAGCCGATGCTTTCTCGTCTAGATCTTTCCACTGCTCATCAACCATTGTTGAAGGTTTCTTAGCTTTTCCCTCAAGAGCTTTCTTTAATCCGTTCTGTGTGAGAACGACCTTCATTTGGATTCTCCATATGCTAAAACTTATCTTGCCATCAAATTTCTCAATGTTAAACTTAGTAACTGTTGACATAATGAACTGTTATTGAAGGTTTCTTAGCTTTTCCCTCAAGAGCTTTCTTTAATCCGTTCTGTGTGAGAACGACCTTCATTTGGATTCTCCATATGCTAAAACTTATCTTGCCATCAAATTTCTCAATGTTAAACTTAGTAACTGTTGACATAATGAACTGTTAGCTCTGATACCAATTGTTGGGAGTGGAGCGTGAGCGGACGTATGTGTAAAGTGAGAAATTTGAGAATAAGCAAGAATGGATGCAAGATAAGTAACAAATGAGGAACACAGACAAAATGGATAATATGTATATTATGAGAGTATTATAATATACCAAATATTAAGGTAGTAAGAAAAGTAACAAACTGTCACAATATATAAATAAGAAATGTGTGTGAGGGAGAATGTAAGAGAATGTGGAAAGTGATTATAAAAGGAAGCTCTTTTGTATTGATGTTTTGCTTCTTGATTTTGGATTCTTGGATGGTTACAAAATGAATGCCATGGGGTGGTGTTTATACTACTCCACCTCCCCAATTAGGATCAATTTGATCCAATGGCTACAAATATGTCACGCCCCAACTTCTGTTA
>JAPFFP010000089.1:2325485-2344366 GCA_026153255.1 Solanum medicagineum
CATAATAACCACCTCGATTATCTCTATAAGCTCCATCTCTAGCATAGTTCCGACCTTGGTTTCCTTGACCTTGATGCGTATAGTCCTGATTGGACCCTTGGGCATTGTTCCGGAAATTCCCCATCTGATCATTCACAAAAACAGTATCCTCATGATAATAAGGCTCATCGTATATGGGTACATATGTAGGTTAGTGGACTACAACATTCACTCTTTCTTGATTTTGCTTGATCACCAAATCCATGCTTGTACGGAGTTGAGCAAGTTGCTGCATAATCTCCTCATTGATTGGTTTGCTCTGAACCAACATTAACAACACATGAACTCCTCATAGAAGCTCTATCGTGTTGTCCCTACACACATTTAGTCTTGACCACTTGTTCCATCCTAAGCATATGTGCGTATTACCAATCCCACATACATGGCGTATATAGCTGAGTTTAGTTGCATAACATGCTAGAAATAGTCCACAATTCACAGCACACACCAACTACACACAACATGCCATTTAGGTAGCACAATACTACGTCATTTCCCTATATCTCAACGTAAACAATTCAAAACTATCCGGACTTTAACCAAACTGTCCTTAACACATCTATACATAAAAATAACCTTAAAGAAAGGTCCTAGAACAGTACTACAACAGTCATGAAGGGCGTGGGGCACTAGCCTTCCATCAATCAGACCACAAGTTCCAATCAAAATCACACTTAAGATAGCAAAAAAACTCATTTTTTAAGTGAAAGAAAATCAAGGCAGCAGCCTTGATTAATATCTAATACTTAAACCATGTTAAGAACATCAACTTCATTTCATAATCCAGCGCACAAACCATAGAGATGTCACTAAAAAAAAGGCAAGTGTGCAACAACTTTCTAAACACATGCTATCCAACCTTTGTTCACAAGAATAACTAGTATATACTTCTTGTTTTTCATGGGAAAAGTACACCAAATACATGGATATTTCCTCTCACCTTAGCCTTCAGGATTATGGTTTCGTTCAAGAACCCTAGAGGGTCTTTTTTGTGGCTGCCTTGTGAAGTGAAGAGTAAAAGAAAGTCTTTTGGAAAGCTGAAAATTGTTCCAACGTGAAATGACTCAAGGGACTGTTTTTAAGCCCTTTTAAATGGATAGTTTTGGCCGACTTTCTAATGATTTTTCAGCCATATAAACTCAATCAAGTAGGTGATGCTCCTACTTTCTCCTTTCACTTGAGCTTTCATGGGCCTTAGATTGGTGGGCTTGGGCTTCCATCTTTATCTTATATTCCACTTGGTTTAGGCCAAAAATGTTAAGAAGATTTTGAATTTAATTGGTCCTTTCATGTAATTATCTTGGGCTGCCAATCTTCCTTATATATAATGCTAACCCATGGTGTGTAATTACACCCTTAGCTTGGGCGTTATTCATTATCGGACTTCGGCCGATTCGGTGTCGGGTCTCGTCTCCGCCTACCTAGCATATTTAAACTAAGCACGTAGATGACTCACATGCTAGCTTACAAAATCTTACAAGCACCTCAATTCTCTCACCTCATTTAAGGTCTCTACCTCCCCAATTTGGCTTAAAACTTATATGCCCTAGCTCATCTTAAGCGTTAGATGTACACATAACCTTCTAAGCTGAATTTCTAGCACTTTTAAATATAAGTGCTGATTTGACCAAGCCATATCATGCTCCATTTACATACGACTAGTACATGTGAAATGTAGGGTGTTACAGTGAGGCCCCCATGGGTTCCATCTGAGGCAGTCATCTGATTAGTTGTCGTAACCCAAGCTTAGGGCCTAGATGTGACACAACGAATAGGAACCCGAAGGGACCAAAATAAGCCTCTTAGCATATCAATCACTCATCCTTTGTCACGAAAGCAAATAAACAACAACAAGAGATAATAAAAAGGGAAAACGGGACTAAGGGAAGTCTTTGATATCATAAAAACATAGAGAGTCAAGCTTATAACATAAATACATCATATGTTCCAACAACACCTCTAAACATAGAATAGAGCAGTGGCCACGATACTTTCCGGGTTCACCCTCATAATTTCAAATGTCCAACATAAAGAAGTCTTAGAAATAGAAAGAGACAGTAGATAGTGTCCTCGAACTTGAGGACTCACCAAGCTTTTCTTCGAATAATCTCATTAGCCTCTTGGAGGATGATCAAGAGGAGCTCCAGTCCCTACATGGTAATATCATGTAGGCAAAAGTTTGCGTTAGTACCTTTGAATATACTAAGTATGTAGGATGCAATGCAACAAGACATAAGCCAATAAAGTCAAAATGCATAGTAATAGGCTATTGATAAGCAATATCTCAATATGGCATGATGATCAATGCTTGAAGTAAAGCATTCTCGTAATCATTCAACTTGCATAGAACATAATACATGTGTGGGAGGAGACCACAAACGACAAAGAAAAAGACCAAGCGAGCTACAACTTGGAATCCCGATGATTACCCCTCACCGGTAAAGAGGTGGTATACTTCCCAAGGTAAAAAATACTTCACCCTATGGGAGCCTATCCCATTTTGAAGAAGTACCCTTCCTTACGGGAGCCCATCCCATTTCGGAAAGGATTTCATGAGAAACTTCGCCTTATGGGATCCCGTCCCATTTCGGGAACAATTTCAAGAGAAAGTGCACTAAATGAATCCACTAGTAAAATAAAGGTAAAGTATACTCCTATGTTGGCACATAGTTTGAGGAAAGAGAGCAAGCCCTTCATCCATCGGTACTAAGCCTAATCCCATAGAATAATTGAAATAATCATACTTTAGTAATTTGTAAGAAACATGGTGAGCCTAACTTTAAAACATAAGAATAGATCATCAACAAACATTACCCTTGCGTTAACATCAAAAGGCTTACAAGAGGTAAAATTGTTGAAAAAGGGGTTGATCCGTCATTTACAACACCATAGACATTTACATGAATCCAACACATCTTTTGAAAGACCAAAATCATCATAAAGTGACTTGGCTGATAAATCATATACTAGATCATCAATAACTTTAAGAATCCTTGAAAAGGTATTTTATCAATCACTTGGTGGGTGTGCAATGCTAGTTCAAAATTATGCAATTCAAGAGTGAAATAATAAGAGAAAACTCAATGTAAATCAACCTACCAACACATAGTAAAACCCTTGATGTAAAGTACCTTAAAATCTTATCATCAAATCTCATAATAGATCATAGTTTCGTAGCTCAAAGCATACATAGTCTCAATAGACAAAACCAACTCATAGAATGAGCTTGAGATAGATAAACATGCATATTTCATCAACATTTCATAAAACCCCAACATATTTCATGCTTATAATCCATAATAAAAGATACCCATAGATAATACAACTTGAAAACATGTAATTTTCATAAGATAGGAAGATAAGGTACCAAAGACCCAAAGGTTGAAACCCACATACCTTGAGTTTGGGGATTTCCTTGATGTGGATTTGAATGATAACTTGAAGCTTGAAGGGAGTTCTTGAGATCTGGAATTAAGCTTGGGACAATTGAATTGATAGAAATGGCTATAGGTGTTTTTACGCATAACTGGGCATGGGGCTATGACCCCATGCCCTTTGACCGAAACAGGATTTTTGGCACAAAATAAAACTAATCCACTCCCTGGCGCGTCGCGGTCAGGGCGTAGATCGCCATTGTAATTCGAAAACTTTGAAAAATTACTTTTCGCTATGGGTGCTCAAAAATCGAGGTTATACCTATTTCCCACTCAATTTTGCCAATCAATATGGAGTCGGATTTTTCAATATCACACATAGATTTTAAGATTTATGGAATTTACGATTATGGGCATTTCTAAGGCACAATTTTTGGAGAATCACACCCTTCATGGGTGGAACTTTCAAGGAACCCAATCATCAACACAAGCACACATAGCCTACCTTACTACCTATAGACGCCATCTCCCCCTTAGGAGAAAACCTCCACTTCACCATCTTCCACCAAAGCATTTAACTCTAGCAAGGCGGGGTCATGGTCTTGTTTTGCCTTTACCTCCTCAATCAATGAAGATTTAGAACCATCAACAACAACTACACCACCATTTTCAACTTCGTCTAACCTAACCCCCAATCTAGCCAACCGATGAACCTCTCTAGGCGCCTATTGATATCGCACATAGATTTTGAGATATATACAATTTTGGGCACTACCAAGGCAAATTGAAGTTCAATTTTTGATATCACACATGAATTTTGAGATATATGGAAATTACGATTTTGGGCACTTCCGAGGTACATTTTTGGGCACTTTTTGGGGTCGTTTCATTCATAATTTTGATTATATTTCTATCTATGTCATTATTTTATGTAGTGTTGGGTATTTGAGGCCATTCCCTATCTCCGAAATAAATTAAAGGTGGTTCCTGCAACAACAACCTCGCAACAGCTGATTAGATGGCTATCAACAGTCAATTAATCGTCAATGTTAATGAGTTGTTTAATCCCCTCCCGCCCGAAGAATTAGTAAGACTCATCAACTGGCTAATTATTTTAGTTTAATGCTGCAATTGTTTGTAGAAGATGTTGTTTGTGCAATAACCTCTCAACAAATGCTAGCTAACTGCTGAAATACACTATGACAATTGCCTTTGTTTTCAACATCTGTTGCAGTTGTTGAATTCAACAACTGTTGTAGTTGTTGAATTCAACTGTTGAAATATACCGTAGAGGTTATAGTTGGTTACAGCAGTGGTTGCAAATATTTCAATAATTGCTAAATATTATTGTTGAATTTATTTTATCCAATCATATTTTAATTTTTCTTCATATATGTATATTGTTTATCCATGGTTAGTGCCTACAACCAATGGTAGTTTGATCAAGTATGTTACTGGATTTGTACCATTGGATTTGACTGCGGATGAGAAAACTGAAAAACTGGAAAAAGATTTGGATGGTTGTGTCGCAATTAAAATAGATCCTTTAATGGCCATTGATATGTGTGGTGAGGAAAGAGAAAGGACACTAGATATTGGTAGTGACAGCGGTGTTGGTGGAAGTGGTGCTGGTGGAGGAGGTGGCTTTTTCTCCTTTTGTTCCCAGTGATTTTGGTGGTGGTAGAAGATTTTCTCCCACCGATAAGAATGTTGGAATAAATCCAACCACTCCATTCATAGGACATAGGTCTTATACAGCTGATGTTGATACTCGAGATCAGATTCCTATGCCTCTTTGTGCATGTAACTGCGACACGTGCTCTAAAACTTCAAAATCGATTTTTGAGAGACTTGAGTCTATGGAGAACACTCTCAAGAGTTTTATCAGCACGAGAGGTGTTAGGAAATCTAAAAACATTTCAAGTCCTTATACATGCTAACAAGCGGATGAGAAGGCAAAATTAAAGGCACTTGAGAGTGCCAGGGGAAGGAGTGGAAGGAGGGCTAGGTCTTCTCCTATTGAGATGATCAAGTCTCAACAGGTGGATATCTACAAGCATGCAAAGAGTGTGCCATACAAGAAAATCAAAAATATCTTGAAGAATAAAGATCAGAGGAAAAAGGCCTACACCATGCATGAATTTAATTATGAAGACTTTGAGATTATGAACGATATGCAAAAGTGTGGGAGAGTTGGGTTAGTTCTAATAATTTAAATTTACTTTTATTATTATGGTGTGTCACCAGATGCAGTAGTTGCAGCAGATGCAATAATCATCTTAAGTTGTCTCATTAATTCTTTTATTGTTGCAACATATAGATGAAATATTGTGCTTGATGCGTATAAGGCACATTGAATTCCCCCAACACTATGATCCAAGAGATACAATTCTTGATCTTAATTTTTTTAATTATTTCAATAATTTGTATGAAACATTGACCTCGAGGAGTTTTGGACCGGGTAGTGTCTCTTTGAAGGATCTGATTGACACGTATGAGTTTGATGATTATTACGCCAAGAGACTTTTTACTATCTTGAATCTTGAATCAAAGCATTTTGTTGCACTTGAAATTCTCCTCGAGGAGGGAATGATTAATGTGTATAATTGCAATAGGGTTGTTTATTCCTATGAGGATTTCGTCGTAGCCATGATGCAAAAACTGGAGTAGCTTCCAAGATTCTTGATGTCACGATCCAAGCCCAGGGCTTAGACGTGACATGGCAAAAGGGGAACCCGAAGGAACCCGAAACATGCCCCTTAACTTGTCATTACACATCATAGGTCACGGAAGCGCATAAAAGACATAAAGAGTAACAATAGGGGAAAAGGGGCTAAGGGAAAAGCCTGCATAACATCATAATCACGAGACAAAGAGTCAAAGCTCATATCATAGATACATAACATATCCAAAAACCACCTATAATACTTAGATAAGAGCAGGGGCCAACACAAAGCAACCGGCCTCACCCTCATAGTCAAAATAGATAATAAAGAAGAATGTCTCAATACATAATAAGAATAATAAGAGCGACATAGCCCAAGCTCCCTGAAGTGGAGGACTCACCAACTAGCTTGAGTAGTACCGAACTAGCCACGTGGAGAAGGAGGATCAACTTCACCTTCGGTTCCTACATGGTGATATCATGTAGGCAAGAGTATATGTTAGTATGTTTGAATGTACTAAGTATGTAAGATGCAATGCAACAAGAGATAGGCATCACAAAATGCATAACAATAGGAAATAGGTATAATATAACAATATGGCATGTATGATCAATGCATAATATGTTTAAGTAACTCATGCTCATATAGGATATCATATGTGTAGAAGAGACCAAGCTAGCTTTCCGAAGTACAAACCCCTTGGTAGGTTGGTGATGATGCCACCCCATCACTTAGGTGGTGAGGTACAGACCCCTCACTAGGTTGATGAGGACAAAGCCCCGTCTAGGTTGATGATGATGCCACCCCATCACCCTGGTAGTGAAGAAGTACAAACCCCTTCACTAGGTTGATGAGTACGAACCCCCATCTAGGTTAACCGGACTCTTGGTCCCCCCGGATTGGGCATGGTATAATGCAACACATTATATAAAATTCATCATATACATAAGCTCATTTCATCAACATAACATCATTCATACCATGTATCGTGCTTTGGACCTTCAATTCCTCAAGAAACTACATCCAGATAATTTATCAAACACTTAGAGTGTGTGCAAATCTAGTATAAAATCATAAAGTATAGAGATGAAATCGTGCAAGAAAATTCATTGTAAAACCATCAATCAACACCTTGCAATACCCTTAAGCAATATAAATCAAAACCCCCATCAAATTTTACAATAGATCCAAGATTTATAGCTCATAACATCATAGCAAAATAGTCACAACTTTACATAGCTTGAACACAATTCATAGACATACTGGTAAACCCATTTGTAAAATCAACTTTAAATCATGCAAATTGTGTAAAAAGGAGGTTAGGGCACCATGGGTGGAAGGACCCAATAGTTGAAACCCACATACCTTAGCTTTGAGGAAGCTCTTAATGATGTTTGAAAATGAAGGCTTGAAGCTTGAAGAAAATCCTTAATTCCGGATGACAGTTTTGAGACTTGAATTTGGGAGTGAAAAATATGGCTAAGTGTTTGAGAGGATATTGGAGAATGTTTAGGATGATCTAATGGTGAAATATGGCTAAGTATAGGTAAAAACATGTTTCAAAACACTTGGCCCATAACCCAAAAGCCTTGGAAGAAGATAAAAATCACTGGCAATAAAATACACAGGTTCGTATCTAGTCCGCGACGAAACTATCACGGAGGCAAAATAAATACATGTCCGTGATAACTGCGTGTCGTGGCACTGCCGCGGATCAATTCTTGTTAAGAAAAATTATGAAAAATAAAATTGTGAATCGTTTGCTCTTAAATCGGGGTTAGACCCTTACCCCTAATTTTGACCCCCTGAACAAGAATATAAAGTTGTATTTTTGAAATCGCACACGGATTTTGAGATATATGAAATTTAAAATTCTAGGCATTTTGAGGCACATTTTCAGGCAATTTTTGGGGTTGTTTCAGTATCTCCCCCTTGAGAACATTCGTCCTTGACAGAAAAAGAGACGTACATGACAAGATTGATCATAAACAAATCAGCCCCAACAAGAATGCAACATTACATCTAAAACACCATTTTCAAAATCTCAACATAAGTGTCAAATCATCATAAATTTGCCAACTTAAACATGAAATCATATGAATGACGTAGGGGCTGAAACATAAGAGTTGAAATCAAATAAGGGTTTACAGTTAGTACCTTAGGCTTGAGTGGATTGGAAGAGATAAGGATACAACCTTTGCACGTTCGCCTCAGCCTCCCATATAGCATTTTTGACTTGTTGGTTCCTCCAAAGGACCTTAACGGATGTCACCTCCTTGTTCCTCAATCTCTTCACTCCTATCCAAAATACGAACCGGAGTCTCCTCATAAGTCAAGTTCTCCTCCACAACACCCACAACATCAAGAGGCACAATAGCATTAGGATCACCAACACATTTTTTCAATATAGAGACATGGAACACCAGATGAACCAAATTCCTTTCACTAGGCAACTTCAATTCATAAGCTACCTTACAAACCCTCCTCAAGACCTCAGTAGGAAAAATGTATCTTGGACTCAACTTCCCCTTTTTACCAAAATGGACCACACCTTTCATTGGAGAAACTTTTAAATAGACCCAATCACCCACCTTGAATTCAAGGTATCTTCTCCTCTCATCGGCATAAGATTTTTGGTTACTTTGGACCGTCTTCAATCTCTTCCTAATCATCCTAACCTTCTCAAGTGCTTCCATAACAAGATTCAGTCCCAATAAATCCACCTTTCCAACCTCAAACCAACCAACCGGTGATCTACAACATCTCCCACAAAGAGCCTCAAATGGAGGCACACTGATTCTAGAGTGATAGCTATTGTTCTACGCAAACTCAATCAAAGGAAGATGGTCATCCCAACTACCCCTCAACTTCAATATATATGCCCTAAGCATATCTTCAAGTGCTTGAATGGTTCTTTCGGCTTCGCCATTCGTTTGAGGGTGAAAGGTCGTACTAAGGTGAACTTTTGTAACAAGACCCCTTTGAAAAGACCTCCAAAAGTGTGGAGTACAGTGTGCAGCACGAACTGGTATGGTGGACAAAAGGAACCCATGTAACCTCACTAACTCATGGATGTACAACCTTGCAAACTCTTCAGCCTCATATGTAGTCTTAACCGGTAGAAAATGAGCCTATATCGTCATCCTATCAACCACAACCCAAGTGGAATCAAAAGCTTTTCTAGTATTGGGCAACCCAACCACAAAATTCATATTAATCACCTCCCATTTCCATGTAGAAAACTCAATGTCTTGGGTAAGGCCACCCGACCTTTGATTTTCAGCTTTGACTTATTGGTAACTATGGCAACTGGAAACAAATTTGACAATGTCCCTCTTCATGCCTCCTCACCAATACACATCCCTCAAGTCTCTATACGTTTTGGTGGAATCGGGGTGGATATAATAAGAAGAATTACAGGCCTCATCAAGGATTTTCACCCTCAAACCACCAATACCAGGCACACACAACTTACCTTGGTACCTAAGGGCACCATCTCCCCCTTGGGAGGAAACCTCTACTTTGCCCCCTTTCACCAAGGCCTTCAATTCGAGCAAGGAGGAGCCAAGATCATGTTTTGCTATCACCTTATCAACCAATGAAGACTTAGACCTATCAACAATAACAACACCATCATCACCAACATCTTCCATCCTAACCCCCATCTAGCTAATTGATGCATCTCCCTAGCCATTTCCTTATCACCACCATCGACATAGGCTAGGCTACCCATAGACACCCTACTCAAAGCATCTGCCACCACATTTGTCTTATCGGGATGGTAATGCACACACATGTCATAGTCTTTAAGAGGTTCTAACCATCTTCTATACCTCAAGTTGAGATTCTTTTGAGTGAAAACATATTGGAGGTTCTTATGATCAGTGGACACATCTACCTGCACCCATATAAGTAGTGACACCAAATCTTAAATGTAAACACAACGGTGACTAAATCTAGATCAAGGGTAAGGTAGTTCCTTTCATGTACCTTGAGTTGTCTAGAAGCATAAGCTTTTACCTTCCCAATTTGCAGCAACATGCAACCCAAACCAACCCAGGAAGCATCACAATACACCACAAATCCCTCAAGCTCATCCGGTAATGACAATATAGGAGCGGATACAAACTTGTCTTTCAATGTTTGGAAGCTCCTCTCACACTCATCGGTCCATACAAAACCTTCTTTTGAGTCAATTGTCATAGGGGAAGCAATAGAGGAGAACCCATTTACAAACCTTCTATTATAACATCTAGGCCCATGAAGCTCCTAATATCCGACAGGGCTAATGGTTTAGGCCAATTCCTAATCACATCGGTTTTCTTAGGATCCACTTTTATTCCATCCCTCGACACCACATGACCCAAGAATGCAACCTCCTTCAACCAAAATTCGCATTTATCATATTTGGCATACAATTTCTCCTCCCTCAATCTTTGAAACACAACCCATAAATGCCCCATATGCTCCTCCCTACTATGTAAATAGATCAAAATATCATCAATGAAGACCACAACAAAGGAATCAAGGTAGCGTTTGAAGATCCTATTCATAAGGTCCATAAAGGTGGTTGGTACATTGGTCAACCCAAAAGACATCACAACAAACTCATAATGCGCATATCTAGTCCGAAAAGCCATCTTTGGAATATCACACTCCCTCACCTTCACTTGATGATATCTGGACCGAAGATCAATCTTAGAGAAACAGCTAGTCCCTTGCAATTGGTTAAGCAAATCATTAATTCTTGGAAGAGGATATCTATTCTTTATACTAACCTTATTAAGTTGTCGATAATCAATGCACATTCTAAGGGACCCATCCTTCTTTTTCACAAACAACATCGGAGCACCCCAAGGTGATTGGCGAGGTCTAATAAATCTCTTCTCCAACAAATCTTTCAATTGTTCCTTTAACTCCTTCAACTCCGTCGGGGCCATACGGTAAGGGGGAATAAAGATAGGTTGGGTAACAGGGAGGGGGTCTATACCAAAATCTATCTCCCTTTCAGCAGGAACACCGGGAAGGTCATTTAGGAAGACAATCAAGAAACTCATTTACAATCGGAACCGACTCTATGGGAGGGACATTGGACTCCACGTCTTTAACCCTCACTAGATGGTAAAGACACCCCTTATAGATCAACTTACGGGCTTTAGTGCAAGAAATGAATCTATCCTTGACCACCACATCTTGACTTTCCCACTCAAGGATGGGTTCATTTAGAAATTGAAACTTGACCCTACGGGTTCTACAATCAATAAAAGCATAGTAGGCATGCAACCAATCCATCCCAAGAATACATCAAAATCTACCATGTCTAATTCAACAAAGTCACAAGGCAACAACTTATGCAAAATACAAATAGGATAATTCCTATAAACTTTCCTAGCAACAATAGAGGCACCAATAGGAGTACACACTTCATATTACTCATGCAACAACTCGGGGTCAACATGGAACTTTTTAGCAACAAAAGGGGTAACAAAAGAAAGAGTAGCACCCAAGTCAATAAAAGCATATACATCAAAGTCAAAAAGTTTCAACATACCGGTAACATCGGGAACCTCACCAACCCCTTGCCTTCCATGAATAGCATAAACCTGATTGTGCCTTGGGGCACCACCTTGATGACCACATCTGCCCAATGGAACTGCATTTGCACCCCAGCCCTGGCCATGGTTTCCTGGACAATCAACCCTTTTGTGTCCAAGCTCCCCACAATCAAATCATGCATTAGAACCCTTCAAAAACGGGCCCTTATGACTCTTCCCACATGTAGGACACGCATCAATGGGAGCCACAACACCAACACCATGAGGCCTAAGGGAAGTCACTGGAAAACTCCCTATTAGTAGCATGAGACCTGTGGCCTTGATGGAACCAGACACCCCTTTGGAACTTACCCCCAAGACGGGCCCTCTCGACCTCATACCCCTTCCCCTTCCTCAACTTTTCCTCCTCTATTTGCTCGACATATATCATTTACCGAGACAAGTCCATGTCACTGCCAAGCAAAGTGGACCGGTATTCCTCACTCACCAAGTCGGAGACCCCCATCACAAACTTGTTTATCCTAGATCTAGGATCGGCCACCAAATGAGGAGTATACTTTGAAAGTTGATTAAACTTGAGGGTACACTACCTCACACTCATAGCACCTTGTTTCAAGTTCATGACCCGTCACGACCCAATCCTAGGGCCTAGACATGACACGGCGAATGGGGAACCCAAAGGGACCCCAAACAAGCCTCTTAACTTGTCATTACACATCTTTGGTCGCGGAAGCATATAAAAGACATAGTGTAAGAATGGGGTGAAGGGGCTAAGGGATACCTTGCAAAATATTATAACCAAGAGACAAGAGTCAAACTCATATAATAGATACATAATATGTCCAACAAACACCTCTAGTATATAGATAAGAGCAGGGGCCAAGACAAAGCAATCAGTCTCACCCTCATAGTCAAATAGAACATAAAGTAAAGTGTCTCAATAAAAGGTAATAGAACATAGACCAAGGTCCCTGAAATGGAGGACTTACCAACTTTGCTTGAATAGCACCGACTAGCCAGTGGAGGAGGAGGATCAACTTGGGCACCGTTTCCTACATATGATATCATGTAGGCAAGACTATGCGTTAATACGTTTGAATGTACTAAGTATGTAGGATGCAATGCAACAAGAGATAGGCATCATAATAAAAATGCATAACAATAGACATCATATAACAATATCGCATGTATGCTCGATGCTTAAGTAAAACATGCTTAAGTAACTCATGCTCATATAGTATATCATTTGTGAAGAATAGACCAAACTAGATTTCCAAAGTATAAATCCCTTGGTCGTTTGATGATGATCTCACCCCATCACCTGGTGGTGTGGTATGTACTCCTCACATAGTTGATGATAATCTTATCACCCTAGTGGCAAAAGACAAAACCCCTCACATGGTTTGATGAGTACGAAACCCCACCTTGGTTGATCAGTACAAACCTCCACCTTGGTTGATGAGTACAAACCCCTACCTTGGTTGATGAGTACAAAACCCCACCTCGGTTGATGAGTACAAATACCCACCTCGGTTGTCCAGATTCTTAGTCTCTTGGATTGAGTATATCATATACATAAGATCTTTTCATCATCACAACATCATTCATATGATATCTTATGCTCTGGACATTCAATTCCATAAGAAACCCTAGTCGGACATATTATCAAACATTTGGGGGCGGGTGTAATGAGGGTAAAAGACCATGAAATTTAGAGATAAAATCATGCAAGAAATCCTATTGCAAAACCATCAATCAACACCTTACGATACCCCTAAGACATTCACATCAAAACCTCTCATCAAATCTAATATTAGATCCAAGATTTAGAGCTCAAAACATACTAAACTAGCCATACTTTCATGAACTCAAATCTCTGTGCAGTAAATTTCTTAATAATCAAGACCCACATGTAAAATCAACATTTAAATCATGCAATTTAAATAAAAAGGAGATTAGGGCGCCATGGGTGGAAGAACCCAATGGCTAAAGCCTACATACCTTAGCTTAGAGATGAACTTGGTGAAATTTGAGATGGAAACTTGAAGCTTGAAGAAGAACCTTGAAGGAAAACCTTAGCTTGGGATGAGGGTTTGGGACTTGAGTTTGGGGAGTGAAAATACGACTCAGTATTTTAGTTAGTGTTGGGAAACATTTTGGGTGATACAGAGGTGAAATTTGGCTAAGTGTAGGTAAAAACTCATTTGGGAACACTTAGGCCCAACACTTCGAAAATTTTGGACGAATTAAAAAAAATACATTGAAATTGGCTGCTGGCGCGTCGTGCCTCCATCACGCAGACCTCACTAAAAATCATCACTTAAAAATTTATAATTGCTAATCTTTCGCTCTTAAATCGAGGTTAGACCCTTTTTCACCTGATTTTTACCCTCTGATCATGAATATGAAGTCGAATTTTTGAAATAACGAACGCATTTTGAGATATATGGAATTTAAAATTCCAGGCATTTTGAGGCACGTTTTTGGGCACTTTTTGGGGTCGTTTCAGTATCTCTCCTTAGGGAACATTCATCCCCGAAAGAAAAAAACATACAAGAAAAGAATGAACATAAACAAATTAGCCCCAACTAAAATGCAACATTACATTTAAAACACCATTTTCAAAATCTCACCATGAGTGTAAAATCATCATGACTTGCCAACTTTAACATGAATGCATATACATGATATAGGGGCTGAAACTTAATACTTGAAATTGCATAGGGGACTTAGAATTAGTACCTTAGGCTTGAGAGGAGTGGAAAAGATAAGGATACCGCTTTTGCGTGTCCACTTCAGCCTCCCAAGTAGCACTTTCGATTTGTTGGTTCCTCCAAAGGACCTTAATGGATGCCACCTCCTTGTTCTTCAATCTCTTCACTTGCCTATCTAAAATCTGAACCAGGACCTCCTCATACGTCAAGTTATCCTCAACAACACCCACAACATAAAGAGGCACAATAGCATTAGGGTCACCAACACGTTTTCTCAACATAGAGACATGGAACATCGGATGGACCAAATCCATTTCACTAGGAAATCAACTCATAAGCTACCTTGCAAACCCTCCTTATCACCTCATAAGGACCAACAAACCTTGGACTTAACTTCCCTTTTTTACCAAAATGGACCACAGCTTTCATTGGAGAAACTTCCAAATAGACCCAATCCCCCACTTTGAATTCAAGGTCTCATTTTCTCACATCGGCATAAGATTTTTGATAGTTTTGGGTTGTATTCAACCTTTCCCTAATCATCCTAACCTTCTCAAGAGCCTCCATAACTAGCTCAGGTCCCAATAAAGCCACTTCTCCAACTTCAGACCAACCCAAAGGTTATCTACAATGTCTCCCATAAAGAGCCTCAAAAGGAGCCATACTGATACTAGAGTGATAGCTGTTGTTGTAGGCACACTCAATCAAAGGAAGATGGCCATCCCAACTACCCCTCTACTCCAATACACAAGCCTTTGCATATCCTCAAGTGTTTGAATGTTTCTCTCGGCTTGGCCATCCATTTGGGGATGAAAGGCCATACTAAGGCTAACCTTGGTACTAAGACCCCTTTGAAAAGACCTCCAAAAGTGTGAAGTGAATTGTGAATCACGATCCGATGTGATGGACAAAGGAACCCCATGCAACCTCACTAACTCATGGATGTACGACCTTGCATACTCTTCAGCCTTGTATATAGTCTTAACTGGTAGAAAGTTAGCCGATTTCGGCATCCTATCAACCACAACCCAAATGGAATCAAAACCTTTTCTAGTCTTGGGCAACCCAACCATAAAATCCATATTAGTTACCTCCCATTTCCAAGTAGGAATCTCTATGTCTTGGGTTAGGCCACCTGGCCTTTGATGTTTTGCTTTGACTTGTGGACAACTATGGCAACTGAAAACAAATTTGGCAATGTCCGTCTTCATGCCTCCCCACCAATACACATCCCTCAAGTCGCTATACATTTTGATGGAACTGTGGTGAATAGAATAAGGAGAATTATAGGCCTCATCAAGAATCTTCTCCCTCTAACCATCACCACAAGGCACACACAACCTACCTTGGTACCTAAGAGCCCCATCTCCCCCTTGGGAGAAAAACTCTACTTTGCCCACTTTTACCAAGGTCTTCAATTAAAGCAAGGAGGAGTCAATATCTTGTTTTACTATCACCTCAGCAACCAAAGAAGATTTGGAACCATCAACAACAACACCATCACCCATTTATTCCAACCTAACCCCCAACCTAGCCAATCTATGCACCTCCCTTGCCATCTCCCTGCCACCACCATCCATATGACATAGACTACCCATAGACACCCAACTCAAAACATCCACCACAACATTCGCGTTACCCGGATGGTAATGCACACTCATGTCATAGTCCTTAAGAAGTTCTAGCCACCTTCTTTGTCTCAAGTTGAGATCTTTTTGAGTGAAGACATATAGAAGGCTCTTATGATCGGTGAAGACATCCACATGCATCCCATACAAATAAGAACACCAAATCTTTAATGCAAACACAACAGCAGCTAGATCTAGATCATAGGTAGGGTAATTCTTTCACGTACTTTGAGTTGTCTAGAAGCATAAGCTATGACCTTACCATATTGCATTAGCATAAAACTGAAACCAACTCTAGATGCATCACAATACAAAACAAAACCCTCAAGGTCATGCGATAGTGACAATATAAGAGCGGACACAAGCCTATCTTTCAATGTTTGGAAGCTTCTCTCACATTCATTGGTCTACTCAATCTCAACCTTCTTTTGAGTCAATTTTTTCATAGGGGAAGAAAAGGAGGAAACCCATTGACAAACCTTCTACAGTAACTCGCAAGGCCCAAGAAACTCCTATATCCAATGGGGTCAATGGCCTAGGCCTATTTCTAATCACATCGGTCTTCTTAGGATCCACCTCAATACCATCCCCGACACCACATGACCCAAGAATGTAACCTCCTTCAACCAAAACTCACACTTTTCATATTTAGCATACAATCTCTCCTCCCTCAATCTTTGCAACACAACCATCAAAAGACCCATATGCTCCTCCCAACTATGTGAATAGATCAAAATATTATCGATGAAGACCATAATAAAGGAATCAAGGTAGGGTTTGAAAACCCTATTCATTGAGTCCATGAAGATGGCTGGTGCATTAGTCAACCCAAACGACATCATAACAAACTCATATTACTCATATCTAGTCCGGAAAGCCTTCTTGGGAATATCACACTCCCTTACTCTCACTTGATTATACCTGGACTGAAGATCAATCTTAGAGAAGAAGCTAGCCCCTTGCAATTGGTCAAATAAGTCATCAATTCTTGGAAAAGGATACATATTCTTGATGGTGACTCTATTGAGTTGCTGGTAGTCAATGCACATTCTAAGTGACCCATCCTTCTTTTTCATAAACCATACCAGAGCACCCCAATCTGATTGATTAGGTCTAATGAATTCCTTTTCCAACTAATCTTTCAATTGTTCCTTTAATTCCTTCAACTCCGCGGGGCCATACGGTAAGGGGGAATGGAGATAGGTTGAGTGTCGGGAAGGAGGTCTATGCCAAAATCTATCTCCTTTCGGAAGGGACACCGGGAAGGTCATTTGGGAAGACATAATGAAACTCGTTTGCAATTGGAACCGACTCTATGGAAGGGACTTTGGACTCCACATCTCTAACCCTAACAAGATGATACAAACACCCCCTAGAAATCAACTTATGTGCTTTAATGCATGAAATGAATATACCCTTGACCACCACATCTTGACTTTCCCACTCAAGGACGGGTTCATTAGGAAATTGAAACTTGACCCTACGGGTTCTATAATCAATAGAAGCATAGTAGGCATGCGACCAATCTATCCCAAGTATGACATCAAAGTCTACCATGTCTAATTCAACAAGATCACAAGGTAACAACTTGTACAAAATACAAATAGGACAATTCCTATAAACTTTTCAAGCAACAATAGAGGCACCAATAGGAGTAGACACTTCATATTACATATGCAACAACTCATGGACAACATGAAACTTTTTAGAAACAAGAGGAGAACAACGGAAAGAGTGGCATCTGGATCAATCAAAGCATACACATCAAAATTAAAGATTTTCAACATACCGGTAACATCATCGAGGACCTCACCAATCCCTTGCCTCCCATGTAGAGCATAAAACTGGTTGTGCATTGGGGAACCACCTTAAGGACCACATGTAAAATCAAGACCACCTTAATAATCAAGACCCACAGGTAAAATCAATATTTACATCATGCAATTTAAGTAAAAAGGAGATTAGGGCACCATGGGTTGAAGAACCCAATGGCTAAAGCAGACATCCTTAGCTTAGAGATGAACTTGGTGAAGTTTGGAGATGGAGACTTGAAGCTTGAAGAAGAACCTTTAAGGAAAACCTTAGCTTGGGATGAGGGTTTGGGACTTGAGTTTGGAGAGTGAAAATATGACTAAGTGTTATAGTGAGTATTGGGAAATGTTTTGGGTGATATGAGGGTGAAATTTGGCTAAGTATAGGTAAAACCTCATTTGGGAACACTTAGGCCCAACACTTAGAAAATTTTGCACAAAATAATACACTGAAAATTTTCTCAACAACTTTAACAATTGTTAAATCTGACGACTCGCATGCTAAGAATTTTCACAATAACTTTAACAATTGTTAAGTCAGACAACTCACTTGCTAAATTTTTTTCTCAACAACTTCAATAATTGTCAAATCAGACAACCCGCTTGCTAAAATTCTCTTTACAACTTTAACAATTGTTGAATCAAACAACCCACTTGTTAAAATTTTCTCTCGATAACTTCACATTGTTAAATTAGATAGTCACTTGCTAAGGATTTTCTCAACAACTTCAATAATTGTTAAATCAGTCGACTCACTTGCTAAAAAATATCTCAACAGTTTCAACAATTGTTAAATCAGACCACTCACTTGCTAAAGAATTTTATCAAAAATTTCAACAATTGTTGAAGTTGTTACGACACGCTGAGAAAATTTTTCAACATGTTAAACAATTTTTGAGAAATGTTTTAGCAAATTATTGAATAATTTGATTGTTAATCATATTTATTGATAAATAAAGTAAATTTATATGTATTATAGTACGTACTTATACTTGAGTTTATTGGCGATTTCGTGCATTACATGGTAATTTGTTCATAACGTACAATTAATCGAGTAATTGAGCGTGTGATCAACATTAATCGAGTAATTTGAT
>JAPFFP010000089.1:2344466-2375789 GCA_026153255.1 Solanum medicagineum
ATTTTTGTAAATTATGCATGTAAAAACTATACAATTTTTCAGGTAAAAATGTAAAAATAAAATTTTATATATAATAAAAGAAATATATATTTAAATATTTAAATAGTCAAATAACATAAAAAAAAGGTTAAAATGGGTCAAAATTGGATCTCAATAATATCTATTTCTTCTTCATCACAGTAGCAACTATTTGCATCTTCTTTCTTCTTCATCACAGTAACAACTATCATCAGTGACAACTCTTTTCTTTCACACCCTCCAAAGGAAAAAAGACCATCATAAAAAGAAGACCTTTTACCCACAAGCAATCCAACCAATTTAGTTCCTTCCTTTTACTTCTCAAAATATGATACGTTGATTCCACTATGAAAGTGCCCTTCGAGTTCCCACCCACCAAAATTTATCAATGTCATCAGTTTCTCTTCTTGGTTTGATGTTCTCAACAATGCGAGACCAATTCTGATGATATGCACTACTGGGCCTTGTTGACATTCCATTCACCGGTAATTAGGAATTTTTTTACCTCTATTTCTTCCTTTCATGCTATTTCCCTTCCGTATGTTAGTAATCATATAAAATTTATTAAAATATAAATTTTATAATATAATTTAAATTATATTAAATTTAAAATATATTAGTCTAAAATTAAATGTTATGTATTAATATAATTGATATAATTAATTAAATCCAATAAAATATGTATTTAATTAAAAGTCTAAATTTATTTATTTAGGCTATAAAAAATAACTCACTTGATGCCACGTGTCGGATGACGTGGCTTGAAAGTCAAACCGAGAAGTCAATAGAATAACACCATGTGTCAAAATGACATGACATCCTATCTCAAATCAAAGGCTAATAAAAATGTGCCACATGTATAAGTGATGTGTTCCAACCAATCAAATATCGCCATGTCACTTGAAAAGAAACCTATTCCAATCACTTTTCTTGCGCTATGTCATCTTAAAATCTGATTGTCCGGGAGAAAGTCTACTCAATCATGACTCCTCCATTCCACAACTATATATAGGGGTCCTCATAATTAAGAATTCACATCAATAATTCTAACAAGAAGCCAGAGAGAGCTCATGGATCAAACACTGCAGACTTCTCTACAAGCAACAAGAATTCAAGAAATCAAACAATCAAGCATTCAAGTTCAAGAACACATCAAGATCAAGAACACCAGATTCAAAAACAAGCCCAAAAGCCCTTGGATTCAAGTACAAGTCAAGATCAAGTTCAACAACAAATCCATATCAAATTCAAGTTCAAGATCATCAAATCCATATATCAAGATCAAGACAACCGAATTCAAGATCAAGCCCAAAAGCCCTTGAATTCAAGTACAAGTCAAGATCAAATCGATCAAGTTTTCTAGATTCAAGATCAAGCTAAAGAGCCCTTGAATTTATGTTTGAAAAGACGAATTAGAGGATTCATAAAGATTGTAGAACTCACCTCTTCAAATAAAATACAATGCTTGTTGCCATATTTTTCATTCCTTGATTATTATTTTCTTGACGAGAATTTTATTGTCATACAAATTCTGACACGCTCAGTGGGACAATCTCTACCTCTCATCTCAACTTTTCAAGCAACAAAAAACACTGAAATGACTTCCAAGAAGATCTCCCAATCAACTTCCTCTAAGGCCGCTGATTCCAAGTTCTCCGCTGAAGTGGAAGGAATCCTGGGTGTTACTTTTGGAAGCATTGGAGCTGTTACAAGAAGCAAAGCTACTATGCTGGGAAACAAACACTATGAGCATCGTCCACACCAACTCCTAATTTTGGATCTTCAACCCCAAATGGAGCGAGGTCCTCTATAAATGGTTCAGAAGGAGGAAGTAGTGTCATTGAGAATATCAAGCAGACTTTGGCTCTACTTGAGGTCTCTGGTTCCAAGAACTCTACCGCAAAGAAAGACCAGGACTCCTCCAATGAATCTTCTCCATATGCATCACGTAATGTTAGCCCTCTGAAGATCAACTTTCACAATAACCCATGCTATTCTTCAATGCCTTCAACGCTCATGCAAGCGATGACAATTAACACTTCATCCACGGAGGAACAACTTGCAAATCTGGCAAAGATGATTGAAGGATTGACTAGGCATGTGTAACACCAAAAGTCTCGCATCGATCAGTTGATGGATAGACTAGATGACTTACTAGATGGGGAATGTAGCCATGCACCTGGGAAGGGTATTGAAATTCAAGAGACTGAAAATCTTGTGAAGCAAGCTCCGTCTATCAAGGAGATGCTAGTTTCTGTCGAAGAGATGATCCCACTTGATCAATTAAAGGAGTTCATCGAAGGGACCATCAAATACAAGTATGAAGCCTCCGCTAAGTCTTCCCATATGTATGCCAAGCCTTACACTATGAGGATTGATAGCCTTATAATGCCTGCTAGTTACCAACCTCCCAAATTTCGACAGTTCGAGGGAAATGGAAATCTGAAGCAGCATGTGACATACTTCGTGGAAACATGTAATAACGTTGGGACTTATGGAGACTATCTCGTCAAGAAATTCATTCTCTCCTTAAAAGAGAATGCCTTTGACTGGTACACGGACCTCAAACCTCATTCAATTGATAGTTGGGAGCAACTAAAGCATGAGTTTCTCAGTCGCTTCTATAGCACAAGATGCATAGTGAGCATGGTAGAACTCACAAATACTCATCAAAGGAAAGATCAAACAGACATCAACTTTATAAATCAATGGAGGAATGCGAGTCTTAATTGCAAAGATAGACTTAGTGAAGCTTCTGTAATTGAAATGTATATCCAAGGAATGCACTGGGGGCTTCTCTGCATCTTATAAGGAATCAAGCTAAAGTCCTTTGAATATTTAGCTACTCGCGCTTACGACATGGAGTTGAGCATGTCTTCTGCAGGAAAAGATATGATGCTTGTCCATAATGTTTGAAGTATCTTCAAGATGAAATTGAAAGAAAAATAGTTTCTGATGATAATCTTTCACCGAAGCTGAGTCATTCTACGTTGATGCAAAATTCTATTTGAAGAATTACATTGTGAAGGAAGCAAAACTTGATGATGTCAAATCGACCAAGTCCATTATGTCTGCCAGCAAAAGAATTGATGTGGTTATTGGAATGATCAAGGCCATTATTCGAGATTTAGAATCCTATCCAAATAAAGGGAAGATCATGTCCTTAAAGAAGAAGCCAACTTTTGTACCCCGCTATGTTCTGAAGGTAAAGAAAGAGGCAGGTTAATCATTTGGTGTTCAAGGAAATATACTGGGAGGGCTAACTCTTCCTGTCAAACGCATTGATGCAATCAACTTGTTTTCAAAGCTGCTGGGAGAGTTTGTCTCTCAAAATCCACCTCAAGGTATGCTACTTCCCACCAAATGTACAAAGGACTTTGATCCAAATGCTTATAAGTTACTTGTAAAGGCTGGATACAACCCTAATGAGCCATCTAAATTAGGGAAACTTCTATTAGATGATATCACCAGGAAAACACGCGAAGGTTTGGGTTATAGCCAACCACCTCTAGTCCGTATCTCTATAAGAAGAGCAAGTAACAATTACATCACCATTGAAGATAAGTTTGCTTCTTCTACCAAAAGACCTTTTGTCTTCGATCGACTTGGAAAATCCACTACGAGAACTTCTGTGTTCAAGAGATTGGGACAAGTGAAAAAAGAGAATAAGAAGCATCGGAGAAGTCACCTAAGGGTGATGACACTTGCTCCGCTTATCAAAAAGGATATCCAAAGCACAATTCCCTCTAGGATGATGGGAAAAGTGGAACTCATGGTTTCATGCAAAGAGGTACTAAAGGTGAAGACTTACACCATGGTTTACACCAAAGAACGGGAGGAAGATGAAGAAAGTGTACGCTCCTCATATCACATTGCAACTTGGTGTTACCATATATCTGTTAGTGAGAATGATCTATAAGAGGAAGAAGATGCTGGAGATGCTCCACCAAAACTGGAAGAAGGAGTGAAAGCTACAATAGATCCTTTAAAGGAAGTTAACCTTGGCACTGATGAAGACCCAAGGCCAACTTACTTGAGTGCCTTTCTAGAAGCTGATGAAAAAGCGCTTATATGAATCTACTCAAAGAGTATAAGGATATCTTCACTTGGAGTTACAAGGAAATGTTTGGCTCCTAAAATAGCGCTCCATCAATTGGCAGTCAAGAATGGTGCTCGTCCTATGAAGCAGGCCGAAAAGATGTTTTAGGCCAAAGTTGGTCCCATTGATCGAGAATGAAGTCAACAAACTTATTGAGGCAGGCTTCATTCATGAAGTTAAATATCCCACATGGATTTCAAGCATTGTTCCTATGAGGAAGAAGAATGGCCAAATTTGAGTTTCTGTTGACTTCAGAGATATCAATAATGTATGCCTAAAGATGAATTCTCGTTTCCTATTCCAGAGCTAATGGTCTATGCTACAACTGGTTATGAGGCAATGTCATTCATGGATGGTTCTTCTGGCTATAGCTAAATCCACATGTCACCAAAGGATGAAGAACTCACTATATTTTGCACTCGTAAAGGTATCTATTGCTACATAGTGATGCCTTTTGGTCTGAAAAAAGCTGGCGTCACATATCAAAGGGCTATGCAAAATATATTTGATGACTTACTCCACAAAAATATCGAATGTTATATTGATGACTTAATGGTGAAGTCGAGAAAGAGGGACAACCATTTGAAAGACTTAAAAATGGTATTCAAATTACTCTGAAGATATCAACTAAGGATGAACCCGTTGCGTGTGCCTATGGGGTTGCTTCTGGCAAGTTGCTTGGTTTTATTGTGCAACATCGAGGGATTGAAATTGATCAAGCTAAAGTTGATGCCATCCTGAAGATGCCGCAACCTAGAGACATTCATGAGTTAAAAAGCCTTTAAGGAAAGTTAGCTTACCTGAGGAAGTTTATCTCAAATCTAGTTAGGAGATGTCAACTATTCAGTCATCTTATAAAGAAGGGTGTTCCTTTTAAATGGGACCAAACATGTAGCGAAGATTTTGAAAGTAAAAGCATATAAAACCCTCCAGTTCTAGCAACCCATATACTTGGAAAGCCATTGATACTCTATGTTGTGGCGGCACAAGAAAGGTCTGTTGGAGCCCTATTAGCTTAAGAGAATAGTGAAGGCAAAGAAAACTCCCTCTACTAATTAAGCAAAATGATGACGTCAAATTAGTTGAATTATTTACCAATCAAAAATTTGTGTTTATTTCTAGTCTTCTCAATTCAAAAGATGAAGCACTATTTTCAAGCTCACGTTATTTGTCTCATATCTAAAGCAAATCCCATCAAATTTTTCATGTTGAAACTAGTCCTCAACGAACAATTCGCAAAGTGGTACCTCCAATTCCAACAGTTTGAGATCATGTACGTCCCACAAAAAAATGTAAAGGGACAAGCATTAGCAGACTTCTTGGCAAACTATCCAATACCAGATGATCGAGAGATAACTGTTGAGCTCCCTGATGAAGATGTGATGACTATTGAAATACAACCTTCTTGGAAGATGTACTTTGATAGGGCTGTACATTGTAGTGGAGCTGGCACTGGAGAGGTGTTTTTCACTTTGCAAGGAGAGGTCCTACCATTCTCCTTTACATTGAAACAACATTGCTCCAATAATGTCGCAGAATATCAAACATTGATACTTGGTTTCGAAATAGCTGTCGACATGAAACAATTACAACTGCAAGTCTTTGTTACTCTCAGTTAGTGATTAAACAACTTTTGGGAACTTATGCGGTCAGGATGCCTGAACTGCGCCCATATCACTATTATGCTATAGATTTAATATGATGGATTCGATATATAACCCTCCAACATGTGCCGAGAAAGGAGAATAAAATAGTTAACCCCTTAGCTGCTCTAGCCTCAACTCTGGCTCTCCCTGATCGGACGCAAGTTACTCTTTGCCAAAAATGGGTAGTACTAAGATTGGATGAAGTCGAACATATGGAGAATAATCTTGAACATGTTGTCGCAGTTTTCAAAGCCAACAAAGAGGACTGGCGATAAGCTATTATCAATTATTTATGTTACGGGATACTCCCAGAAGAAGCCAGAAGAAGAACTGATATTCGTCATTGCGCACCTCATTTCCTTTACTATAATGACACACTATATAGAAGATCATTTGACGGTGCAATCCTTCAATGTCTACGAGAGGAAGAAGTAAGTCAAGCTCTACAGGAAGCATATTCAGGAGAATGTGGATCGCATCAATTTGGACCAAAGCTCCACTTTCACATAAAGAGAATGGGGTATTATTGGTCAACCATGGTAAAAGATTGCTTGGATTATGCTTGAAGGTGCAAAGCTTGTCAATTCCATGCAAACTTCATACATCAACCGCCTGAAATTTTACACCACATTATTGCATCTTGGTCGTTTGATGCTTGGGGATTGGATGTTATTGGACCACTCCCAAAATCTTCTGGTGGGCACCTATACATCTTGGCTGCAACAGATTACTTCTCAGAATGGGCCGAAGCTGTCGCTCTCAAGGAAGTGAAGAAGGAAAATGTGCAAATTTTATTCGAGTGAATATCATATACCAATTTGGCATTCCTCGATACATAATAACCGATAATGGCAAGCCATTTGATAACAAATTGATAAATAAGATTTATGATCTTTTCAGCTTCAAGCAATGTAAATCCTCTATGTATCATGCTGCCGCCAATGGTCTTGCTAAAGCATCCAATAAGACTCTATACAATCTCTTGAAGAAAGTAGTCTCCAAGTCCAAACGAGACTGGTATGAAAGAATGGAAGAAGCCTTGTGGGCATATAGGACAATATATCGCACACCGACTCAAATAACCATTCACTTGCTTTTGGAGTTGAAGCAGTCCTGCTACTTGAGAGCGACAAATACCTTCCTTTAGACTTGCTATTCAAGAGGGACTTATCGAAGAAGAGAATGCTCAACTACGTCTCTCGGAGTTAGAAGCTCTAGAAGCAAAGAGGCTCGAAGCTCAACAAAATCTTGAATCCTATCAAGCTCGTCTATCTTGTACTTTTAACAAAAAGGTTCGTTTGAGGTCTTTCAAGTCGGAGACCAAGTCCTTGCAATGAGGAGACCCATAATAACTTCACATAAGTAGGGGGGAAAATTCAGCTCAAAGTGGGATGGACCATATGTGTACAAGAAGCATATTCAAATGGTGCTTACAAACTTATTGATGCAGATGGCGTAAGGATTGGTCCCATAAATGCAAAATTCCTCAAGAGGTACTACCCTTAAAGTGAGATGACTCTCCGTGATGTATGATCATAAACTACATGTTACTCCTGGACGGTAAGAGTATAAACTATGTACGATATACCAAAAAAAATACTTACTCTCCCAGAACTATGTTGTGACTTGATCCTCTTCATTGAGGCACGTAGGTGCTTGGAATTATGTTTTAAGTTCAGTTGCTTGAGTGTCAAAAAATCATATGTCCCCACTTAATCTCTTATATGAGTGTTAAAGCTGTGAGTACCTTTCACCGAACTTTGGACTCATACCAAATGGTGGTGAGTCAATGGGGGCAAACCTCTATCAAATATGAGCTTCACTAACAGTATACTTGAAAGTCTTCAAATCCTCTAAGTACGTGACTTGAAGCCTTCAGATCTTCTAAGTTTGCAAGTTGAAGTCTTCAAATCCTCCAAGCATGGGAGTTGAAGTGTTTAAATCCCCTAAACCTACAGGTTAATCCCAAATTAAGCATGTGGAAAAAATCAGAGTCTTTAAATTTTACAAAGTTGTAAGTTGAAGCCTTCAAGTGGGAGTTCTAGATTTTAAATGCCTTCAAAATATCAAAAGGAAGTCATCAAGTCTGAAAGTTAAAATGTTCAAGCTTTGGAAGTCCTTAAGACTTATCTTATAAGTAGAAACATTGATATTTGCAATGTTTGCAAGTAGGGCTTATGTTATTCTTATTGTCCTATAAGTTATGGGTCAAGTTTGGATTGTTAAATCTTGCAACCAAAGCAAATTCAAGTGGGTAATATTCGCAATATTTGTAAGTGGAGCTTATGTTATTCTTATTGGCCGCTAAGTTGTGGCTCAAGTTTGGATTATTAAAGATTGCAACCAAAGCAAATTCAAGTGGGATAATGCAATAAAAGAAAAGAGGCCATTAATATGCATAATGTAAGACAAGGAAAAATATCAATATCATAAATTGTCTAACATATCATCTTAACTCTAAAGAAAATAAAATAAGCAAAAAAAGATAAAAAAGGAAAATAAATCTAATCCAAGCATAAATTATAGTTAATCAGCTCTTGACGCAAAGCCTTTAGATGTCCTTCTTGTGTTCCAAACCATTGGAGAAATCTATGTCAAAGCATGCATCGAATTCCTTAGCTTCAAGTGCGGTAGCTAAGCTTGGCCTTTTCAACTTCATCCTTCGCAGTTACTAAAAAGTCTTCCAAAGCTTGTGCCTTTTTGCATAGCTCCTTTATCTTCTTCTTCATGTTACCCAGTGATTAGCGAAGAGAGGACATCACTCTAACCTTCTTGTATTCCTTAAGCATGACATTTCAAAGATGTTCTCCCGCTGCTAGGAGTAACTCTTTACTTCCAGTCTCCACATCCATATCATGGAGGGTTGATCTTGTTTGGTCATATGAGATAGCAAACTTAAAGGAAGAGTCTAATAGATTTATCAAAGGCGAGATGTCCACATCCTTGCATATCATCTCCTTGATAGTTAGTTGGATTTCATCTTTAAGAGAGGAAGCAGAATCTACATCACATATAGAGAGTTTCCCTCGAATAGTATTCCAAAGAGAAGAGATGAAGTTCTTTTGTGCATTTAGGAGGACTCTCTTTCCATCAAATACGGACATGGCGGCCATTGGGTGGTCGCGTACTTTAGACTTCAAAGTATCTTTGACCTCATCACAAGAGACAAAAGTTGGCCTTTCATTCGCCTGCATTCAGAAAAAAAAGAGAAGAGGGTAAATAATCAAAAGGGGGAGCTAAGATATGCTCGATAGGGGAAGTCTAAACCATACCTCTTTAATAGGGGTCGTTATGGTCCTCAAGGGGCTACTTGTCTCATCATATAATTCAACCACGAGCGTAGTGGCATTTTCATCTAGATATACCCTTATTCTCTTCCAACAACATTCTCTACTACTACTCTCACTCTCATATTGAAGCGACCTTTTAAGAACTTGAGTAGTTTGAGTAGATGTCTTTTCTTTTGGTGCCACTGGAGAAAGTCGATATTTTCCTTTATTACGCTGTTGGGACACCTTGGCACCCAAAGGAAGAGTCTTGTCTGCATCAACATTGAGGACTTTTGGTTACATGTAATTCCTCTGAACCCTCTAAGTGTACAATAGGAATTTGTCCAGCGACATTGACCAAGCCTTGGAAATGATCACCAAGGAAATTCCCATGAGTCTTCTTCCACAAAATCTGATAGTCAGATCCAAAAGAATCTCCCACATTAGGAATGATTAAGGGAAAATTTACTTGTGTTGAAGATCGACTCATAGTGTAGATCCGCCAAAACATAAGTCCCTTGTCCAAAGAAACACTGCGAATATCATTCTTCATAATACTAGGAATATTCTGGTAGAATCCAATTTGACGACTAAAGCGGTGCAGGCTATATGGCTCAATGATGAATGAATTTTTGCATCTAAGGGGAAGATAATTGAAACGAATACTCATGAAGTAGCTCGCTTCCAACTCTGGTGCACGATGATTATCTACGTAAAAGTAAGGGTACTTCTTATCCAACATAGTAGAGGACCAAGCAATATTCTCTGCACCATGAATACATTTTCTCGCATCATTTTTATCGAAGTACCTTGTGGCACCTTCTCCAGAATATACTACCATAGTAGGAACAAAGAGCCCATTGGTAAATGCGAAAAGAGTCTTGAAATAATGACAAGACAGCCATAAACATAATGGATGGGGAAGCAGGCTATAATCTGATTAAGTAAGGATGCCGTTGAGATCTTATTCAAACAATTGTAGATACTAACCAAAACTGAAATTGCGAGACTATCCCTTTTCCCACTTGCCATCAAGCTTGCCATCTTGAAAGTCCCAGGACGAATGTAATAACCTTCTTTATTTAGAAGGACAAAAGCACACAACCAACAAGATAAGAAGGCTTCCAGATATGTCTCATCGTTTTCGTTAGAGTTCACCTCGATCTCGGAGAACATCTTTTCTTCAACATATGTCCATCTTTTCGTGTTGGGTAAAGCTCCACTAGGATTATGTGTCAATTCAAGAAGAGAAGAGTTCTTTTCCTGCCTCGGTAGAGCAAGTCCATACCTTGAGGGTCTCTTTCACCAGAACTCTATCCATTGGATAAAAGATACCATTTGGTTAGCACCCCAAGATGATGAAAGGCCGCAATAAATATTCATAAGTTCGAGGAAGATATTTTATCTTCTTTTCATCAAACCCAGTAAGTTTCTTAACCTCAGGAACCACTTCTTCATAAAGAGAACCCAAAATCGGTAAGCCTCTAAAGACATGTAAATCCCATAAAGAAATGGACAATTCCGCAACAGATGTAAGAAACGTGTTTGTTTTGGCGACCAAGCTTCACAAAATGCTCATAAAATATCTAAATTACGATCATAAGTGAAAAGTGATGCATAAACAACATCGTAAATTTGTGCCATACCCAAGGATTCTTGACACCTACCAAGTACATCTTCAGTCTACACCCAACTTATCTCCCCAAAAGGGAGGGGGTTTGTAAAAATTATGAAAAGTAATCCTAAACTAAGACAACAGTGAAATCAATATGAAGATTAACTAGGGCATTGTGTTCCGCATGATTCTCTTACTCGGTATTACAAGATAACTGAATATTTTTCCAGTGTGTAGCATGCAGAACGTACATTAAGTTTACCAAACACTGTGATCTGGGACAGAGGAAAATTTTACTACGTGATTTAATCCAACCGCACAACGTGACATTACTAACCCTTACCTACTATTCTAGTATAACCTCCCTCGGCTCAGTTTGGTTTATTTGACGAGAAACATCAATCGAACCCTGTTAATTAATTTTTTTTCTAGTCATTACTACCTTGATCCATTTAGTAACACTAGGCAAGTTCTAACATTGGCCACTATTAAAAAGCATACAAACCAAAGAGAATTAATTAATATATGCAAGCACACTCTTAAAGAATTATGAATTATCCAATTTTACCTTATTAGTTCTTCATGATTCCCACAACCCT
Source organism: Solanum medicagineum (assembly GCA_026153255.1). NCBI lineage: Eukaryota > Viridiplantae > Streptophyta > Magnoliopsida > Solanales > Solanaceae > Solanum > Solanum medicagineum. The sequence continues at coordinate 2,355,713 of JAPFFP010000089.1, forward strand.
AGTTCTGGATTTAGCTACTCATGATCAGTGTAGACGCAAGATTTATGAATTTAAATAACATAATTGAGCACTTGTAAAACATGTTTGTAAATTATGTAACTTGCAAAATATATAATACATGTGTAGGAAGAGACTGTAACCAACATAGAACAAGAAAGTTACTACTTGGAATCCAAGGCATGTCACCCCCTTGGAAGGTGATTGAGGTATCCACCCCTCAACGAGGTGATTGGGCATGTCACCCACCCAATAAGGTGGTCGAGGTATCCACCCCTCAATGTGGTGATTGGGAATGGCACCCCCCAACAAGGTGATCGAGGTATCCACCCCTCAACATGGTGATTGGGCATGTCACTCCCTAATAAGGTGATCGAGGTATCCACACTTCAACATGGTGATTGGCCATGTCATCCCCCAACAAGGTGATTGAGGCATGTCACCCGCTCAACAAGGTGATTGGGCATGTCACTCCCCAATAAGATGTGGTCAACTTACAAAACTATAGATACTTTCCATGAATTTAATGCATACATGCAAGCCCTTAATCATCATAAAGTCACTTGACTTATAAACCATGTAATAGATCACCAATAACTTGAGAATCCTTGTCAAGACATTTTATCAAACACTTGGTGTGTGTGTAATGCTAATTCAAAATCATGAAATTCAAGAGTGAAATAATATGAGAATACTCAATTCATAGTATAAACTTGAAATAGGTAAATATGTATAATCAATCAGCATTTCACAAAATCCCATCATAATTTATCATCAAAATCCATAATAAGAGATACCCATAGAAGATACAACTTGAAAACAAGAAATTTTCATAAAAAGGAAGATTGGACTTCATGGGTGAAAGGACCCAATGGATGAAACTCACATACCTCAAACTTGGGTTTTCTTGAGTTGAGATTGAAGAGAACTTGGAGCTTGAAAAGAATCCTTGAGTTCCAAAGTTAGGCTTGAAATCCTTGAAATTTGATGAGATATTTGGTTAAGTCTTGGAGAGGTTTCTTAGAGGATCTTAAGTGATATAGTGTTGAAAAGTGGCTAAGTATATGTGTTTTCACACATAAGTGGGCACGGGGCTATGACTGCAAGGCCCTTGGGCTGAAAGAAAAAATTAGGGAAAAATCAACACTGGTCTGCATCTGGTCCGTGGCGCGGACCCAAAGCGAAGGGAAAGTTTGTACTGCTCCACCCACAGTCCGCATCTCGGCCTGGTCGCAGATGCACACTTGATAAGAAAAATTAGCAAAAAATTTTTTTGCTACGGGTCCTCTAAAATTCGAGTTATATCCATGTCCAACTCAATTTTGTCCCCAAATCAAGAATATGAAGTTGGATTTTTGATATCACGCACAGAATTTGAGATATATGGAAATTATGATTATGGGCATTTCTGAAGCACATTTTAGGGCGTTTCATTATCTCCCCCTTGAGAATGTTCGTCCCCAAATGTAAATGAAATATGCATAAGAGAGGTAACCATGAAGATTTCATCCCGACATGAATGCAACAAATGCATTAAACATCATTTTCAGAAACTCTCAATATGAATGTCAAAAATCATCATAAACTTGTCAACATAAACATGAATGCATGCAAAATGACATAAGGGCTAAAACTTAAGATTTGAAATCATATAGGGGACTTAAATTTGTACCTTCAGCTTGAGTAGAGTGGAAGAGATATGGATATCGTTTTCTCCCGTCTGCCTCGGCTTCCCATGTGGCACTTTCAACTTGTTGGTTCCTCCAAAGGACCTTGATAGAAGCTACATATTTGTTGGTTCTCATGTGTCTTGAATATCCAATTGAAGATGAAAGGTCGTGCTAAGCTTAACCTTGGTACCAAGACCTCTTTTGAAGGACCTCCAAATGTGAGAAGTGAATTGAGCACCATGATCCGTAATGATAGAAAAGGGCACCCCATGTAATCCAACCAACTAATGTATATACAACTTGGCATAATCTTCGACACCATAAGTAGTTTTGACTGGTAAGAAGTGAGCCAAATTTGTCATTCTATCCACGACAACCTAAATAGAGTCAAAATGTTTCCCTAGTCTTACACAACACAACCACAAAATCCATATTGATCTCCTCCCACTTCCAAGTGGGAATCTCTATATCTTGGGCTAGGCCACCTGGACTTTGATATTCGACTTTCTCTTGTTGGCAATTGTGACATCCGGATATGAACTTGGCAATGTCTCTCTTTATACTACCCCACAAATACACTTCCCTCAAGTCTCTATACATCTTTGTAGAACCTGGGTGAATGGAATAGGATGAATTATGGGCCTCATTCAAGATGAATTCATTCAAATCATCCACAATTGTTACACACAATCTACCTTGGTACCTAAGGGAACCATCTCCCCCTTGGAAGAAAACCTCCACCTTACCATCTCTCACCAAGGCCTTTAACTCTAGTAAGGCGGGGTCAAGATCTTGTTTAGCCTTTACCTCCTCAATCAAGGAAGATTTAGAACCATCAATGACCATTATACCACCATTGTCAACCTCATCCAACCTAACTCCCAATCTAGCCAACCGGGAACCTCTCTAGCCACCTCTTTGCCACCATCATCAACATGAGCGAGACTACCCATAGACACCCTACTTAGAGCATCAGCCACAACATTAGCTTTGTCGGGGCATTGATGCACACTCATATCATAATCTTTAAGAAGCTCTAACTACCTTGTTTGTCTCAAGTTAAGATCGTTTTGGGTGAACACATATTGGAGACTCTTGTGATCGGTAAACACATTAACATGAACCCCATACAAGTAGTGACGCCAAATTTTCAAAGCAAATATTACGGCCGCCAATTCAAGATCATGGGTGGGATAATTCTTCTCATGCATCTTAAGTTATATAGAGGCATATGCTATCACCTTACCACTTTGCATCAAAACACACTCCAAACCTATTCTTGAGGTATCACAATATACAACAACTCCTTCCAACCCTTCCGGTAGAGACAAGATAGGAGCAGAGAAAAGATTATCTTTCAAAGTTTGGAAACTCTTCTCACATTCATCGGTCCACACGAATTTTGCCTTCTTTTGTTTCAACTTAGTCATAGGGGAAAGCAATAGAAGAGAACCATTTACAAATCTCTAGTAATAAGCTGCCAAACCTAAGAAACTTCTAATTTCCAATGGAGTCAAAGGTCTAGGTCAATTTCTAATCACCTCTCTCTTCTTAGAATCCATCTTAATGCCATCACCCAACACCACATGCCCTAGAAAAGAAACCTCTTTCAACCAAAACTCGTATTGTTCATATTTAGCATACAACCTCTCCTCCCTCAAGATTTGAAACACACGCTCAAGTAATGCATATGCTCCTCCTCATTATGGGAATAAATCAAGATATCATCAATAAAAACCACCACAAAAAAATCAAGGTAGGGTTTAAAGACCCTATTCATAAGATCCATAAATATGGCCAGCGCATTAGTCAACCCAAAGGACATAACCACAAACTCAAAGTGCCTATGCCAAGTCCGAAAAGACCCCTTGGGAATGTCACACTCCCTCACTTTGACTTGGTGATACCCGGACCAAAGATCAATCTTAGAAAAGTAATTAGCCCCTTGAAGTTGATCAAAAAGGTCATCAATGCTCGGTAGAGGGTACTTGTTCTTTATGGTGACTCTGTTAAGTTGCCGGTGATCAATGTACATTCTAAGAGAACCATCCTTTTTCTTCACAAACAACACCGGTGCACCCCAAGGTGACTTACTAGGCATTGTAAAACCCTTTTCCAACAAATCCCTCAATTGCTCCTTCAACTCTGTCGGGCCATAAGGTAAGGGGGAATAGAAATGGGTTGAGTATCGAGAAGGAGGTATATACCAAAATCTATTTTCCTTTCGGGAGGAACTTCAGGAAAGACATCAAGAAACACATAACCACCGGAACTGACTTAATAGGAAGGACTTTGAACTCAACATCCCTAACTCTCATAAGATGATAAAGACAACCCTTAGAAATCAACTTTTGGGCTTTAAGGCAAGAATTGAATCCACCCTTGACCACCACATCATGACTTTTCCACTCAAGGATGGGTTCATTAGTGAATTGGAATTTAACCCTACGGGTTTTACAATCAATAGAAGCATAATATGCATGCAACCAATCCATTGCAAGAATGACATCAAAATCCACCATATCTAACTCAACAAAATCACAAGGCAAGATTTTATGCAATATGAATACGGGAAGTTTTCTATAGACTCTTATAACAACAATGGACTCACCAACAGGGGTAGACACTTCATAAGGCTCATAGAATAATTTGGGACTAGCATGAATCTTTTTGGCAACAAAAGGGGTGATAAAAGAAAGAGTGGCACCCAGGTCTATTAAAGCATACACATCAAAATCAAAAACCTTTAACATACCGATGATGACATCGAGCAACTCATCCACCCCTTGTCTCCCTTGAAGAGCATAGAATCTATTTTTCCTTGGAGCACCCCTTCGTTGGCCTCCTCTTCCCTTTGACCCGCATTTGCACCTTGGCCTTGTGGATGACCATCTCTACCTTTGTTTTGAGCATGAGAACAATCAATCACCTTATGATCCACTTCCCAAAAACCATAGAAAGCATTAGAGTTCTTCAAACATGGGCCATTATGGTTTCTACCATATCTTTGGAACATAGGGTTAGGCACCAAACCACCACCACCTTGGAATCTTGGATTGTCATTAGCAAACCTTCTATTAGGAGCATTGGAAGAACCTTGGCCTTGGAACTTGTGGCGTTGAGGAAACGAGCCACCCTTGAAATTTTGGAATCCACCTTCAAAACGAGCCCTCTTCGGACTCACTACTTCTTCTCTTTCTAAGCTTTTTCCCCTCTAGTTGTTCCGTATATGTCACGAGGCAGGACAAATCGATATCACCTATTAGCATGGTAGTACGACACTCCTTTTTAACTAAGTTGGACACACCCGACACAAATTTGGTCATCCTTGATCTCGACTTGGCAACCAATTGTGGGGCATACTTGGAGAGTTGGTTGAACTTGAGGGCATACTCCCTCACACTCATGGAACCTTCCTTAAGTTTCATAAACTCCACCATTTAGCCTCCCTTAACTCGATAGGAAAGAATCTGTTAAGGAATGCGGCTTTGAACTCCTCCCAAGGAATAGCATCATCATCTCTCCTCTCTGACTTCCATTGTGTAAAACAAATTTGAGCCACCCCTTTGAGTTGGTAAGCCACCAACTCCACCTTTTCCTTCGAATTGACCCCCATAATAGATATCACTTTGTACATCTCATCGATGAACTTTTGGGAATTCTCATCCGTCCTGGATCTATGGAACTCCGGTGGGTTCATTCTAGTGAAATCCCTCACCCTAGAAGCCAGAGCGGGAGCATAACGGGCTAGTTCATCATAACATGAGCCAACATTGTAATAGCATCCCAGAACTCATCTTGGGCTACCCCTCCACCTTGAGGAGCGGGAGGGGCCGATTGCTCCTTGGGTGTACGGGCTCTCCTTAGTATCCCTCTTGGAATTGGCATGATCAAGAAGAGAAAAGAACATTTGTTAGGGGAAAAAGCCTTACACTTACATCTAAAGCACGATACAAACCATGAAAAAGTGAAACATTTCCTAAAATGTCTCGTATCCTCCCATTCGTAGTTGTGGCGCGCTTCACAACAATGAATAAGACTCTAATCGACACGGTGCGTTAGATTTTGAGGACCGTTAACAACCTAGTGCTCTAATACCAAGTTTGTCACGACCCAAGACTAGCACCTAGACGTGACACGACGAATGGGGAAACCGAAATAAGCCTCTTAGCATATCAACAACACATCCTTGGTCGTGGAAGCAAAAATAACAATGACAAGTGATATAAATAAGGGAAACATGTCTAAGGGAAGTCTTTGAAAATCATAAACATTCAAAAGTCAAGATCATTACATAAGTACATCAAATATTCCAACAACACCTCTAACACAGATTGGAGCGGGGGCCAAGACACTTTCTAGGCTCCCTTTCATAGTATCAAGTGTTCAACATAAAGAAATAGCAAATGGAAAGAGTAACATAGATAGCATCCTCAAACTTGAGGACTCATCAAAACTTATCTCCAAAGCACCAAAGTAGCCACGTGGAGGATGATCGAGCGGTGCTCCGATTCCTAAATGGTAATATCATGTAGGCATAGAGTATGCGTTAGTACGTTTGAATATACTAAGTATGTAAGATGCAATGCAATAAGGCATAAGACAACATAGCCAAAATGTATAATTAAAATCAATGGATAAGTATAATATCAATATGGCATGCATGATTAATGCTTGAAGTAAAATATGCTTGTAAATCATGTAACTTGGAAAATATATAATACATGTGTAGGAAGAGACCATAACAACATAGACCAAGCAAGCTACTACTTGGAATACAAGGCATGCTACCCCCTTGAAAGGTGATTGAGGTATCTACCCCTCAACAAGGTGATTGGGCATGTCACTCCCCCCCCCACACGGTGATCGAGGTATCCACCCCTCAATGTGGTGATTGGGCATGTCACCCCCCACAAGGTGATCGAGCTATCCATCCTTCAACATGGTGATTGGGCATGTCAATCCCCAATAAGGTGACCGAGATACCCACCCCTCAACATGGTGATTGCTCATTGTCACCCCCCAATAAGGTAATTGAGGCATGTCACCCCCTCAACAAGGTGATTGGGCATGTCACCCCTTCAACGAGGTGATTGGGCATGTCACCCCCCAACAAGGTGTGGTCAACTTGTAACACTATAGCTACTTTTCATGAATTCAATGCATACATGCAAGCCCTTATTCATCATCAAGTCACTTGACTTGTAAACCATGTAATAGATCACCAATAACTTGAGAATCCTTGTCAAGAATTTTACCAAACACTTGGGGGTGTAATGCTAGATCAAAATAATGCAATTCAAGAGTGAAATAATATGAGAAAACTCAATGTAAATCAACCCACCAACATATAGTAAAACCCTCGTATAAGATACCTTGACATCCATCATCAAATCTCATAATAGATCACAGTTTGGTAGCTCAAAACATGGACAGTCTCAATAGACAAACCTAATTAATAGTATAAACTTGAAATAGATAAACATGCATAATCAATCAACATTTCTTAAAACCCCAACATAATTTATTATCAAAATCCATAATAAGAGATACCCATAGAAGATACAACTTGAAAACAAGCAACTTTCATGAAAAGGAAGATTGGGCTCCATGGGTGAAAGGAACCAATGGATGAAACCCACATATCTCAAACTTGGGTTTTCTTGAGTTGAGCTTGAAGAGAACCTGGAGCTTGAAGAGAATCCTTGAGTTCCAAAGTTAGGCTTGAAATCCTTGAAATTTGAATGAGATATTTTGTTAAGTCTTGGAGAGGTTTTTGAGAGGGTCTTGAGTGATATAAAGTTAAAAAAAAGGCTAGGTATAGGTATTTTCCCATATAAGTGGGCATGGGGCTATGACCCAAGGCCCTTGGGATGAAACAAAAAATAAAGGAAAACTTAGCACTGGCTCACACCCTGTTCGCGTCGCAGCCTGTTTGCGGATGCACACTGGATAAGAAGACCTCTAAAATCTGGGTTATACCCATTTTCCACTCAATTTTGCCCCCTGATCGAGAATATGAAGTTAGATTTTTTATATTAAGCATGGATTTTGAGATATATAAAAATTATGATTATGACATTTCCAAAGCACATTTTGTGGTGTTTCAGACTTTATGGGAACTTCTACAGGCCGTATAATGTTTTACGGCTTGTAGTTGAGCTTTCGTGGATTTCATCTTCAATTCTATTGATGAATTCTATGATACCCTTCTACGGCTCGTATAGTGTTTTACTACCTATTGGGAGTTTTGTCTGATGACCTTTCAGCAATTCTCCACTTTCTGATCCTCAGGGCATGACACCAAGTCTACGGCTCATAAAATCTTCTAAGACTCATCTGCATGTTCATAGACTTAACTTTAGAAAATTACCTTTCACTGGAATTTTATATGAAACCAGATCTATAGCCCTTAGAATTCTCTACGCCTCGTAAAAGGTCTCGTGAAACCTCAAATTCAGCAAAATCTACAAACCTAGCCCAACCCTGTAATTCTGCAAAACAAACATAAAAACACATCAAATCTACTAACATTGCTTTGAGAACACACAAAAATTCCACATTTTCAATTATCAAATATGTTGTATTTTGGCAGTACATCAACCAGACAATATAGACAAATTAAAGCAAAAACCAAACTAAACACCTGGAAGTCACTATTACAGGGTCATGAACATAGAATAAAGAGTACAAGATAGACCATCAAGCTGAAGTAAGATAGAAATGACCCAAAAAAAATGCTGAATTCTCACCTTGTTCTCTGACATAGGCTACAACAGGTTTGATCAATTAGCATTGATAGGTCGTGCTCGGATCTACATCATGAAAGTTGATGTAGAGTTTAGTATGTGTACTAGAAAAACATGTACTCAGTAAGCATCATAGGTCAACTGAGCAGGAGAGGTAAAAAAATAATATGAAAACAAGGAATTAATCTAAACTAGAGTCAAGTATAGTTTCAAGGGTAAGGTAAGCAAACAATCGCACAAGTAGAGAGAGTTCTAACTAAAAATATTATGTTATCTTCACCCAACAAGGCCTCCAAAATCCCTATCAGGACACGGAAGGATTATAACTACAAAGTCTATGGAAATAGAGGGTAAGCCATACTAAAATATGAGGAAACATCACCAGCCTTTAACTATAAATGCCTATGAATGGAAGAACCGCATATGAGTCTGAGGACGGGATTGTCTCTACCTAGATGCTCGCTTGATTATTAATAGAGGTAAAGGCAAAGACTGCCCAATATCCAAATGCTCACCTAGGTAAGATAAGTCAAGTCATGGACGAGACTTTCTAATACCTAGATATTTTCCTAAATAATATACGTTGAGTAGGGACTGGGATTGCCTACTCAGAAGCTCACCCTGTTCATAAGGCGGGACTGGCTAATACCTGAATGCTTTCCTGAGACGAACCAAAGGTGCTAAGCTTTTTTATATATAAACAATATGTTAATAACAACAGAAGATTGCCTTTCTCAATAAATTGAGTCAGTATAACCACCAATTCATTAATTGAAATTGAAATCGTGAGAAACAAGACCTAACTTCACCAAGGTAACTCAAGGGTGTCAAACTTGGGTAATTATGGAAGGTAGGGTGTATATTTGGGGGATATACCACCTAGATAAGGCTTAACTACCAGATTGTAGTCTGCTATACCATTTTACAGGGATCTAAGCCGTCCAAAACAACATCAGAGCATCTAAACGTCACGATCCAAGCCTAGGGCCTAGACGTAACATGATGAATGAGAAATCCGAAGACATCCCAAACAAGGCTCTTGATTGTAACATTCACACATCCTTAGTTGCGGAAGTAAAATTAAGCAATAATGAAATTCAATTAATGGAAATGGATAATGGGACTAAGGGAAGTCTTGATAATCATAAAAACATGAGAAGAGTCAAGCTCATAGCATAAGAGAGAATATATATAGTCTTATGGTGGCACATAGTTTAGAGACTAAAGAATTTATATAAGGACCCTTTGAGTCGAGCCCTCATCTTAAGCCTCAATCGCTGCTAAGTCTAATCCCACGGAATACTTGAAATAATGATAACTTTAACAATAACATGAATACTTGTAAAAGACATAATAACATGACATGAGTAGCTCTATCACATGCTTGACCTCTACTAGTGAGCTAAACTTGAACATGTAGGTAACATAATAATCATGCTTGATCTCTCGACTTGACATGAATGGCTCACTAGAGGGAAAAATCTTAAAATAGGGCTCAACTTGATACTTGAAACATCATAGATACTTTTCATGAAATCAATACATGCTTGAAAGCCCTTAATCAACATGAAGTCACTTGACTTGTAAATCATGTCGACAACTTGAGAATTCTTGTCATGTAATTTCATCGAACACATGGTGGGTTCATGATACTTGTTCAAAATCATGCAAATCAAGAGTATAGCAAGGTGAGTGAAATCAATTCAAAATTAACCCAACTATATTGTAGTAAAACTCTAATTTGGGTATCATGAAATCCATACCAAAAGTTCATCATAGTTCATAGTTTCCAAAGTTCAAATCATGCATAATCTCAATAAACATAATTAATTCATGGAATAAGCTTGAAATAGATATTCATGCATAATCTAGAATACTTGGTAAAACTCCAACATAGTTCATGTTCATATTTCATAAGAAAAGATACTCATAAGTACTACAACTTGAAATCATGAAACTTTCATAAGAAGAGAAGGTTGGGCTCCATGGGTGAAAGGACCCATGGATGAAGACCCACATACCTTAAACCTTGAATCCCTTGAGATGAAATTGAAGGAAACTTAAAGATTGAGATGGGTTCTTGAGTTCCAAAATTTAGCTTGAAATCCTTGAATTTGAATGAGAGATTTGATAGAGTCTTGAAGAAGTTTTAGAGAGAGCTTTGGTGAGCTATAGAATTGAAAAACAGCTAAGTATAGGACATTTCACGTTCAAATGGGCATGGAGCTATTACGCAAATGCCCTTGGATGAAGTAAGAAAGCCAAAGAAAATATTACACTGGTCCACGCTCCAAGTGCGATGGGGAATTCAAACAACACTAGTCCGCGCCCTAGGCGCGTCACGGCTTGGACGCGGACAGACACCAAAAATTAAAAATTAGCGAAAATTATTTTTCGATATGTGTCTTCGAAAATTTGGGTTGTACCCATTTCCCACTTAATTTTCCCCCCTGATCAAGAATATGTTGTCAGATTTTTAAAATCACGCACGAATTTTGAGATATATAGAAATTACGATAATGGGGCATTTCGAAGCACATGAGGGGTGTTTCACTAAAGCAGGTTCAACCAACTTAAATGTAATCACCCAATTAGGTTATTTTCATAATTAGTCCTCTTGTTTTCCTAAAGTATCCTTCTCATAAATTATAAATTGATATTTTGGACTATTCAATAACTACAATTATTCAAGTTATGGGTAAATTTAAATGGTTAATCTAATTGAGGGGTTAAATTATATTTATTTAATGCCCTACACACCTTGGTTCATATATATTAAAATAAAGTTAGTTGAATTAATCACTTTCAATACTATATTGATTTAGAAAGAAATCTAAAATAAATAAATAAAAAGGAATGAAAGAAATATTTTTTAACAAATAAAAAGGAGGTTGAAGGGCTGAAATGCCCAAAAAGGGGGAAAAAAAAAGAAGCCAAGAAACAAAAAATAGGCGCACGAACACACACCGAAAAGAAAAAAATGCGGGGAGAAAAAGAAGGAAAAAGAGGAGAAGAGAAGTTAGGATTTTCATCCTAAATCATCAAGGTAATTATTCTCGTCCTTTCTATAAAGTTTTTGTGTGATCATGAAATTTTTTTGGAGTAAAAGTGTCTACAATTTATGTTAAACTACGAAAATATAGCCTTAGGGTTCTTAAAATAAAATCTTGATTTGGAGCTGAGTAACGATCTTTTTTATCTTAAATTTATTGTATGAGTTTATTTTATTATCGATATAAACATAATTTGAAAGCAAATTTCATATTTGAATTTGAGGACTTGGAGTGACTTTTTGACCCAATTTTTGAGAGGAAAATAAATGTAGCAATATGGGTGTTATTGAGCTAGTATTCTTATGTAGATTATATATTTGAACAGATTTTGATCATCTGAAAGCATTACAAAAGGTTCAAGTTTTGAAGTATCTATTTGATTAATTGAGGCAAGTGAGTTTCTCGACTCTTGTGAAGTGTATAAATATGCGTAATTCCTTGTTGTTTGTGTGTAAAGCAATAGGACTTGGTGATAGATAGACTTGTTCTTATTGAAAAATCCTAAAGGGATAATAAATAGCAACTTACTTATATATTGATGTGTCATATGTTAAGAATGATTTGAAAAATTATTGAGTTTTTGTTGATGTGGTTATGATTATGTTACTGTGAATTGTGTATTGTTTGAAAAATGATCATCTCCTCACTATTTGTATGAACATGCCTATTTTCGCTGAGACAAGATTTTGACAAAGGTTATGTGAATTGAGGAAAAAATTAGAATTAAAGAGGATGTACCATTTTGAGGGACATGTCGCACATCGCGACTAATATTATAATTGAGGGTCATGTCACATGCTGCGACAGATACTGTAATTTGAGGGTAATGCCGCATGCCATAATGGATACTATGATTCTAAGGTCATGTTACATGTCGCAACAAATGCATGGACTAGAAGTCCACCATGGGCCCGGAACAGAGAGATAGTGTGAGTGTATCACTAGGTATGACATGCATAATTATACTTGACATTTTATTGCATTGCATTGCATGTCACAAGCCGGCCTTCCATGTCATAATGGCACCTGTTGGATCCCACCTACAGGCAAGACAACCCAATACTCCTGATATCTATCATAATAGCTAAGTATAATGATAGCTAACAACATACAAAACTAACCAACAACAACCTATGACAGAACTTGGAAGTCACCTGGGCAGAGCTATTATAAACTCAAAATAAAAATATACATAGATAGAATAATCTCCTATAAATACAAGCCAAACGTTTAAATATACAAGGCTATTTTTTGAATATAAAAGACGGCCAATTAATGGAAGGAGACTGTAGAAGATCCCAAAAAGCTGATGGTGCTCACCAAAAGTCTCCTGAAATGTCTACAACGTCCCTAGATCATCACTCATGGCTTATACCAAGACCTGCACCATGAGCAAAGGTAGAAAAGTAAGGCGAGTACCGGTGAAAGGTACCCAGTAGTCATCATCGACCGACTGGGTTAAATATAACAACTATTGTAAGAATAAATGCAATGAAATACTGTAGTTCTAGCTATCTGAACTCAAGTCCAACGATAAGCATGTCCAGAGAATCACAGAACCCCAACAGAACAATCTAACTAATATGTATAACATTGATTGATGGGACCTGGAGGTTAGGTATCAACTATGCATGTTGCCTCAGGAGAACTCAACTGAGCAGAATTAGTAACGTATTATGAAACCAAATGACGAAACCCAAGCAGAACGATATCACAACTGTCACACGATCGAGGTATAGTGTTATACGTGGATGTAAGGCCCTATAATCTATGTCCAACGATAAGCATGTCCAGAGAATCACAGAACCCCAACAGAACAATCTAACCAATATGTAATAATATTAACTGATGGGACCTGGAGGTCAAGTATCAACTATGTATATGGTATCAGGAGAACTCAACTAGGCAAAACTAGTAGTGTATTATAAAACCAAATGATGAAACCCAAGGAGAACAATATCACAACTATCACATGATCAAGGTATACTGTTGTACGTAGATGTAAGGCCCTAGGATCTATATATGTATGCTAGCTGGGCCTTTATAACCCCATAAAGTACATCGACACACAACCAGGGTATGGATAGGTGTGTCGATAGGAATGGGTAAGAATAGTGTACACCATATTGGCTCGTGGCATCCGAATCTCTAATCTAGCGTCCAAATGTGACACCCTATCCTATGTATCTTGTTGGACCATGACACCGATCTATGTATAATACACATACACACACACATATCTATATATATATAGTGGTGGGGTGAATCCCCCACCGTGACAGAATAAGTCACCAGATTTGAAATGTATCATGACGAAACGAGTCACCCGATCTTGAGATGTATCACAATGGAATGAGTTACCCAGTCATGAGAACTACGTACATTATGCCGGTCCACAAAACCCGCTGCTATATACCCCTCAAGTCATACTATGCATGTATGTGGTCATATAGACCCTGAGTAAAGCAAACCTAGCGTAGCCCTGGCTTAAGCCTAGGCTAAGGCCCATAGAAAATAGATGATCGAAAGTGTCCAAAATATTTAGTTCCATAATCCCAACTCCTCTGATAAGCATAACAAGTAACTAGGGCAACGATATACAGGCTAGCTACTAAATGTAACAAGGCCCTAGGAAAAGATAATAGACAATTTAGTTGATCACAACAACATAAAATCCTTATAACAATAGATAATCCCACTAAGTCCCCGGGGTATAGCATATATCTAACAATTAGGTTCACGAATCCATCACTAAACAACCCAGGGTCCTATATAACAGTATATCACATTAGCAAAATCATGATGCTTAGTCAAGAGCATAATCGACAACTAACTCCCCAGAATGTAGCATGTTTCTCCTGGTACCAGAAAGCCCATCATGTATACAAGTAGCCAAGTAGGCATACGTATCATCAGACGTAGTATAAGCCTATGCCTAGCCGTAGACAGGATCATTATGGCCCAGACAGCTACATGAATCCAAAATAACCATAAACTACCCAACTACTAATTACAACAGGCATCCTGAATAGCAAGTGTCAATAGAATCAGTTTAATAGGGTCTAAGTACATAGCATTCCATATAGCCAATGACCAGCATCTCAAGTATTATATATCGCTAGCACCAAGCTATTCACACAGGTAGATAAGCATTAAGCTATGTGTCTGTACCAGTCATGTGGCATAAATTAACATTCAACCTTCGACAAGCTCATTCACAACTTCAAAATGCTAAAACCCAACAGGAATATAGATATAACTATCATAGAGCCTAATATAGTGATCATAAGCCAATCTATCAAACATAGCCTACACTTAGTAAATCCCAACAATACACATACATTACATATTTTAACTCAGTCTAGGAGAAAAAGAACCTTAAGCAGGACATACTCATAGGGTGAGTAGCAAGCAACTAGAATCACATCGAATATACCATAGGATAAGTATCGGTAGACCCAACAGGTAAATCAGCACTTAAATTGACAAATATATGAATACAGGTAACATTCATGTATAATTTACCTCAGCCACATTTTATCTCTCCTTTATAACCCTTATTAGAAGCATTTACAACATACAAAATATCAACATCAGCTCACTTAACAGATATAAGTAATACAGAATCCAAGTGATAGTTTCAGCCTGTTACACCCGGTAAAATTATCAAAATATCTCTAATCGAGAAAAAATATCATCCCAAAATTTTTAAGAAATTCGAGGCTAGAATTGCGATCAACATGAAAAACTATGTGAAAAAGTGGTCTAAGTTGAATATTAGAGCAATTAGATCAAAAGATAATTTTTCTAAGCAAAAGTGCAATTTCCAGCAATGTGTGTGACACCTCACATCATGGACTTATAGCAGATTTGCACTAAATTCTAGTGTCAATATTTTGTATGAGGTTAGAGATTTGATCAAAATTTTTTTGTAAAAAAATGTACTGTGAGGGACCAGGTTTGCGACATGAACTGGGTCCTCGGCATTTAACCAATTTCAGCTTTTTCAAGGGTCATTATAGACTTTTACTTGTCCCTCCTGAACTTAATCTATGACTAGTATAGGTCATTTTTAGCATAAAAAATGTTCTTAAATACATTGCTAAGTCTACAATGCATCCTTACTAAAGTTCTAGGGCTAAAGAGCGAAGAAAAGAGCTAGGATTCAAGGAATTCAAACCGAAATCTTCTCAAATTGGTTATATGTATTCATCTCAGGAATGTAAGGATAGACTAAAGCATAGAAGTGTTCTTCCATGTGCCCGCATTGATGGTACTCTTTGAAGGTTTTCTTGTAACTATATGTATTTTATGTATTTTTATATAACTGATGATAATCATAAACATAATTTATTGAATAAATATTTGTACATAAGTTATTTCATAAATCGTATATATTATTTAATAAAATATTATATGAATGAACGTAGGGATTGAATCTAGCGCATTGACACTATGAATATGATTGTTATTGAGCATGATGATAATATTAATAGAACTTGATGGTCATGCGAGTCTTCATAATTGGACTCAAATGGTTGATCTAAAATGATATTCCTCTTAGCGATTGTCTGAACTCTCTTGAAAGATGTGATTGAAAACTTATTTGATGGTGGATAGGCCGAAAAACTTGATTATGATGGATTGATGAGAGTCCTATGAGACTTATTGATTGAGCTAGATGGAGTTTGATTATTTTATGAGCATTGAATCGTGGGTCTACCTGTCAATTTCATTCTTCCATTTTACATACTCGTATGTCCTACATACTGATGTCCATTTGGGTCTACATCTTTTCATGATGCAGGGACAAGTACTAGTGGTCATCAACAGGTACTCCATTAAGACCTATTTGCATTCAGCTGAATGGTGAGTCCTCCATTGTTTTTGGCGGATATCATATTTCTCTTCTAGCTTTGAGTTTTGGCTTTTTATTCTATTGAGGTAGCCATAGACCTATCATCGACACCATTTATGGTTAGAGGCTTCATAGACTATTTTGCCGAGTTGTGATTAGATATTATTTTTACTAGTTTCTTCCATACTAGACTTATTAAATTGAAAGGATAGATTGGTTGGCCCTTGGACCTTGACTATTAATTTGTGTGTTTTTATTTCCTATTAAGCTACTCTTGACTGTTGATGTCTTCCGTTGTTAGATTTTGATTAAATGGATGTAATGAGGCCAAGGGTACCCTCCCAGAGCATGACAAACTTGGCATCAGAGAATAGACTTCAAGTGTCCTAGGGAGTCTATGAAGCTATGTTTAGCATAGTCTTTTTTATGGGTGTGTTGTGCGCCACAATTTATAAGCAAGAGGCTCTAAGACATTAGGAAAAGTTACACTTCTTTAATATTATGATTTTTTCTATAGAGTTAACCTTTATAAAGTCTCTCTTGTAATTTATACATTACACATTTGTAGATCATTCCTCCTAGGGTATCGCCATCCAAAAAGATGCTTTAACTTCCAACACTGAGAATCCCACACCAGAAGTTCCTACTCAGATAGAGATTATAGGCCGCGGTCAACCTACTAGAGCCGCTAGAGATCCCCAGGCACATAGTACTTCACCTGCTCCTACTACAAATGCTAATTCCAATAGGAGTTGTCACTATGCTTACCCAGCTAGTAGCCCCCAAAGTGGGAATCGAAGTTCACAGGCTCCTAGTGCAAGTTCCCAAGAGCCGACTGCTGCAACTAGACTTAGGAATTGCTTGAAGATGAACCCACCTGTCTTCACAAGGTCTAAGGTTGAGGAAGACACTCAAAATTTCATTGATGTGATGTGGAAGGTTTTGAAAGCTATGCGTGAGATTGAGGGAGTTGAATTGCCTCCTATTAGCTTAAGGATGTGGCGATGTTTGGGACAACTAGTGGGAAGAGGGTCGAGGTGTAGATGTTGAGCCTACACAGTGGAGTGAATTTGAGAATTCCTTTCTTGGTCACTTCTTTCCTCAGGAGTTGAGGGAGAAAATGATTTAAGAGTTCATGAACTTGAAGCAGCAAGGGTTGACTATCAAAGAGTATAGCCTCAAGTTCATTCAACTATCCAAGTAGATCCAGAAATGATCCAAGACATGAGGGCAAGAATGAGGAAATTCATATATGGCTTGGGCAAGCAAGTAAAGAAGGAGTGCAAAGCAACATTGCTGATTCTGGGCATGTAGATCTCTAAGCTTATAGTCTCTATACAATAAATTGAGGAGGATAAGAAGATGATATAGAGGAGTATTTTCCAAAGAAAGCTAAGCCAAAAGGGCCTGAACCTAGCCATCATAAGCATACTAAGGGAGTATTCCTATTTTTAGAAGAGGACTTCCAATTATGCACCATCCTTAGCAAGTGCACTAACTCTAAGTAACCGATATGATCAGAAGTCTCAAGCACATCAGAATTTCAGAGCTTAGGGTTCTCGATCCCTAGCTAGTGTGACTCAAGGTTTGAGGGCAAAGCCACCATGTGAGCAGAGTGGCAAAATCCACCAAGCTAAGAGAGTGCCATGGGGGGAAAAATGCTTACTATAGGTGTGGACAGATTGGTCACTTCAAAAATGAGTGCTGATGTACTGCTAAAATACAATACTTTTGATGCTTAAAACTTAGAATTTTGTGTGTTCTCAATGTAATATTAGTGGGTTTTTATGTGTGTTTGTGTTTATCATTGCAGGATTACAAGTTAGCTATGATTTTGAGGAAAATTACAAAAAAGTTGTTGCAGATTTACTGTTATACGAGACCCTCTAGAGGTCGTAAACCATTCTATGGGCCATAGAGAGGTTTCATGAAGATTTCCAATGAGGAGCTTATTTCTGAAGTTGATTGTACAAACATGCAGATGAGTTGTAGAAGAGGATTCGTGCCCTGAGGATTAGAGAAGTGGACTTTTTTAGGAATTTCATCAGATGAAACCCCCTTTATGGGTCGTACATCACTTTACAAGTCGTAGAGGGGTGTCGTAGAGTTGAAGTCCAAAATTCTAGCAGCTAAATACGAGACACTGATTACAGGCTGTAAACTTCAATATGAGCCGTAAAGTGCTTTCATATGGCCTGCCAACCAGTTCTCTTATTTTTTTAGGATTTGATTTTAATTATTATAAATAGGTCTTTTAGGTTATTTTTCACAAGTTTTTGCCTATTACTCATAGAACTCAATATTTGAGAGAGAAAATTGTAAGAGAGTCTTTGAGAATACTTGTGGTTGAATTTGATTTGAAAGCTTGTGATTCTTGTTGATATTAGATTGCTTGTTCTTAAATCTATTGTGTAAGTGTTCAGTTATTTCTTCTCAATTCATAATATTTTCATCTACACATAGTATGAGTAGCTAAATCCACAACTAGGGTTGTGGGAACCATGAAGAACTAAGAAAGTAAAACCTCATAATTCACAATTCTTAGAAGTGTATATGCATGTAATAATTAACTCTCTTCATTTTGCATGTTTTCTAGTGGTGGCTAACATTAGAACCGCCTAGTGTTACTAACTGGATCAAGGTAGTAATGAATAGGAAAAGAGATTAATTAACATAATTTGATTGATGTGTTCTCATCTAATCAACCAAATTGGGCCCAGGGGAGGTTGTACTGGAACTAATACGTAATGGTTAGTAATGCACACTATGGAGATGGTCAAATCACATAGTGAAATTCACTTCTCACCTTTGACCAATGGGTTTGGTAAACTTAAATTACCGTCCTGCATGCTATACACTAGACAAGAATTAGATTATCCGGTTATACTGAGTTGGGGAATCATGGGGAACACAATACCCTAGTTGCTCTCTATTATTGACTTTTTCTCTTGTAATTGTTAGTTCGTTCCCCCTTTTAGAGAATTGAGTTGGTTAATTACTCGGATTACATATTGGTGAATTTTCTTGAGTCTATGTATTCCCTATGTGATCGACCCTAACCTTGGGTAGGTTCTTTATCTTTACAGAGACCACTTTATCCTCTAAAAAGGAAGTGTAAGTTGGGCGACATCAAGTGCCCTATGAGAAGACAGAGTGAGAGCTACCACTAGTAATGTAGGCGAGATAACAAACTGTTTATATGCAATAGGAAATTGAAAGGATCCAGAAGTTTACTCAGATGTTATCACTGATATGCTTCACATCTTTACCTTTGATTGTTATGCATTGCTTGATCTGGGTATCACTCTATCTTTTGTAACTCCCTATGTCACTAGTAGATTTGAGATTCTTCCTGAATGTTTGCTTGAACTCTTTGTTGTTTCCATTCCTGTTGATGAGTCTATTCTAACCGGGAGAGTCTATAAAGACCGTGTAGTATCCATCTATCATAGGTATACCTTTTCTATTTTGATAGAGTTGGAGATTATTTACTTTGATATGATTCCTGGAATGGATCTGGTTCATACCTACTATGCCTCTATTGATTGTAGGACCCAAACTATTAAATTCTCATTCTTGAATTAACCGATCCCAGAGTGAAAGGGCAATTCTATTGCACCTAACGTTAAGTGTATTTCCTACCTTAGGCGCAAAAGCTATTTTTTAAAGGATATATCTATCACCTCGTGCGAGTTAAGACTGATGACATAGAATCTTTACCCTTTTTTTAGTTCCAATTGTAAATGAGTT